>PVJS01021447.1:0-31495 GCA_004027185.1 Glis glis
GAGAGAGAGAGATACTAAAAGCAACAAAGGTATAAACATAAGAAACCTGAAATCATGAAAAGGAAGAATAACAAAGAAACAATGAGCTCCCACAATCCCACAACAGAACCCACCAACACAGAAGTGCAAAGATTGCCAGAAGGACAATTCAGAACTTTAACAGTAGAAATGATACAGGATTTCTGAAAAGAATTCAGAGAGAGAGAGCCTGAAATAAATGAAGGATCAAATAAACAAAGAATCCAACACCCTGAACAGGAATCAAAAAGAAGCTCTGAATGAAGTGAAGGATGCAATAATTGAAATGAAGGCACCAATACAGACCATCAACAATAGACTAGACCACATGGAAAACAGACTCTCACTCTTAGAAGATGACCTCTCCAAAAATGAACACATAGTATATCAATTAGAAAAAACAATTCAACAGCATGAATTGGACATTGAAGAGATCTCAGCCAGTCTTAAAAGAGCAAACCTAAGAATAATAGGCATAGAAGAGGGAATAGAAGCTTAAATCAAAGGAATCAATCTATTCAGAGAAGTAATATTAGAAAATTTTTCAAACATAAAAAAGTGGTCGACACACAGGTACAGGAAGCATATAGCACCACTAATAGACAAGATCAGAGAAGAGGTTCACCATGCCATATAATAATCAAGTTGACTAATGTAAGGGCCAAGGAGAGAATCTAAAAGGCAGCAAAAGTAAAAGACCAAGTAACATTCAGAGCCAAACCAGTAAGAATCACTCCTGACCTTCCAAACCAAGTCATGAAAGCCAGGAGTGCCTGGAGTGACATATTCCAAACTCTGGAAGAAAACACCATCCAGTCAAGATTTATATACCCAGCAAAGATATCCATACAATTTGATGGGGAAATGAAAACCTTCCATGACAAACAGAAGCTGAAAGACTTTATGTCTTCCAAACCAGCACTAGAGAAAATACTCAAAGAGATTAATTACAATGAAGAAATAATAAGGAAATGCCAGAAACAGAGAAACAGTGATTTCCATCAAACAAACAAATAGGCAAAGAACAAACACTACCTCAAACAGAAATTAAAACTCAAAACGTTAGGAAAACCTATCTCTCAATAACCACACTGAATATAAATGGCCTCAACTTTCCAATCAAAAGACATGAGGTGGCAAAATGGATTAAAAATCACAATCCATCTATATGCTGCCTGCAAGAAACACACATTACAAGTAAAGATACGCATAAACTAAAGGTGAAGGGATGGAGCAAGGTAATCCACACTAATGGAACTCGAAAACAAGCAGGAGTAGCAATTATGATATCAGATATTAGACTTCAAACCTAAACTTATCAGAAGAGACAAAGAAGGTCATTTCTTACTGGTAAAAGGAGCAATTCAGCAAGAGGATATAACAGTAGTCAACATTTATGCCCCAAACATAGGTGTAACCACTTTCATAAAAGAAACTTTTCATGACATTAAATCACACATAGATCCCAATAAAATAATATTGGGAGACTTCAACACACCTCTAACACCACTAGACTGATCTTCAAGACAAAAGGTCAATAAAGATGCCTCAAACCTAAGGAACACCGTAAAGCAAATGGACCTAGTAGACACATACAGAATATTCCACCCAACTATAGCTGAATTCACATTTTTTTTCAGCTGCTCATGGAACCTTCTCTAAAATAGACCCTATCCTAGGCCACAAAGTGAGTACTAGCAAGTTAAAAAAATGTGACATAATCCCCTGCGTCTTTTCAGACCCTAATGGAATGAAACTAGAAATCAACTATAAGAAGACCCAGAGAAACCTCATAAACACGTGGAGACTGAACACCACACTGTTGAATGAGGAATGGGTCAGAGAAGAAATAAGGGGTGAAATTAAGAAATTCCTAGAAACAAACGAAAACAGAGACACAACATATCAAAATCTCTGGGACACTCTGAAGGCAGTATTAAGAGGAAAATTCATAGCACTGAGTGCCCATATAAGAAGAACAGAAAATCACCAAATAAATAACCTAATGACACATCTCAAAGCCCTTGAAAAACAGGAACAGTCTAACCCCGAAGCCAGTAGAAGACAGGAAATTATTAAAATCAGAGCAGAAATCAATGAATTAGAAAATAAAAAAAACAATACAAAAAATTAACAAAACCAAAACCTGGGTTCTCGAAAAAATACTCTAGATAAACCACTAGCCAACCTAACCAAAAGAAAGAGAGAATCAACCCAAATTACTAAAATAAGAGATGAAAAAGGCAATATTACCACCAACAGCACAGAAATCCAGAGGATTATCAGAAACTACTTTGAAAAACTATACTCCAACAAAACAGAAAACCTAGAAGAAATTGACTAATTTCTAGACATGTACAACCTTCCTAAGTAGAATCAAGAAGATATAGAAAATTTAAATTGACCAATAGCAATCAAAGAGATTGAAGCAGCAATAAGAGCCTACCATCAAAGAAAAGCCCATGTCTAGATGGTTTCCCAGGTGAATTTTATTAAACCTTTATAGAAGAACTAATCTCAATACTCCTCAATCTATTCCATGAAACAGAAAGAAACGGGACTCTCCCAAATACATTCTATGAAGCCAACATCACATTAATACCCAAACCAAATAAAGACAGCTCAGGAAAAGAAATCTACAGAACTATATCACTGATGAACTTAGATGCAAAACTTCTAAACAAAATACTAGCAACGCGCATTCAAAACCACATCACAAAAATCACACATCATGACCAAGTCGGGTACCTCCCAGGGATGCAAGCCTGGTTCAACATACAAAAAACAATCCATGTAATCTACCACATAAACAGAACTAAAGACAGAAATCACATGATCATTTCAATAGATGCTGAAAAAGCATTTGACAAAATCCAGCATCCATTCATGAAAAGAACATTGCAGAATATCGGAATAGAAGGAACATACCTCAATATCATAAAGGCAATATACAATAGGCACACAGCCAACATCATACTGAATGTGGAAAAACTTCAAGAGTTCCCCTTAAAAACAGGAACAAGACAAGGATATTCGCTGTCACCACTCCTTTTCAATTTAGTACTTGAGACTCTAGCCAGAGCATTAATGCAAGAGAAGGAAATAAAAGGAGTACAAATAGGAAAAGAGGAACTGAAACTATCTCTATTTGCAGATGACATGATATTATACTTAGAAGATCCAACAAACTCAACTAAAAGGCTCATAGAACTGATCAACAAATTCAGCAAAGTGTCTGGATATAAAATCAATCTTAAAAAATCAGAAGCTTTTCTATATGCCAACCATAAATCCACTGAAAAAGAAATCTAGAAGATATTTACACTCATGAAAGCTTCCAAAACAACAAAATACTTGGGAATAAACCTAACCAAGGAGGTAAAAGACCTCTACAAGGAAAATTATAAAACATTGAAAAAAGAAATTGAAGATCTTAGAAGATGGAAAGATCTCCCATGCTCTTGGGTAGGCAGAACAAATATCATTAAAATGGCCATTCTTCTAAAAGCGACCTACAGGTTCAATGCAATACCCATTAAATTACCAAAGTCATTCTTCACTGACATAGGAAAATCTGTCCTTAAATTCATTTGGAACAACAAAAAACCCAGAATAACCAATGTAGCTCTCAGAAACAAGAACCATGCAGGAGGCATCACAACACCTGACTTCAAACTATACTACAAAGCCATAGTAATAAAAACAGTATGGTATTGGCACAAAAGCAGACACATAGACCAATGGAGCAAAATAGAAGACTCCAAAACAAATCCACAGTCAATTGATTTTTGACAAAGGGGCTAAAAACATCTACTGGAAAAAAAGATAGCCTCTTCAACAAATGGTGCTGGCAAAAGTGGCTAACCATAAGCAGAAAAATAGAAATAAACCCCACTTTCTCACCTTGTACAAGAGTCAATTCAAGATGGATCAAAGACCTAGAAATCAGACCAGAGACCTTACAGCTACTTGAAGAGTATATAGGTCCAACACTTCAACACATAGGCACAGGTAAAGACCTCCTCAACAAGACCCCAAAGGCACAGGAAATTAAAATGAGGATCAATACATGGGATTGCATTAAACTGAAGAACTTTTGTGCAGCAAAGGAAACAATCAAGAACCTCAAAGAGAGCCAACAGAATGGGAGATTTTTGCCAGATAGTCCTCTGAAAGAGGACTAATACGTAGAATATACAGAGAACTTAAAATATCACCACTAAAAAAACAAATAATCCAATCAGAAAATGGGCAAGTGAACTAAATAGACACTTCACAGAAGAAGAAATACAAATGGCCAATAAATGTGTGAAAAAATGTTCAACATCATTAGCAATCAGAGAGATGCAAATCAAAACTACCCTGAGATTTTACCTAACTGCAGTTAGAATGGCAATCATTAAAAACACAAACAACAAATGCTGGTGAGGATGTGGAGAAGTAAGAATTCTAATACACTGTTGGTGGGATTGCAAATTAGTGCAACCTTTTTGGCAAACAGTGTGGAGGATCCTCAGAAGAATGGGAATGAACCTACCATATGACCCAGCAATACTACTTCTAGGCATCTATTCTAAAGAACTGAAACCAAACTACCGGACTAATGTGTGTGTATCTATGTTTATAGCTGCACAATTCACAATTGCCAAACTTTGGAACCAGCCAAGGTGTCCATTAACAGATGAATGGATCACAAAACTATGGGAGATGTACACAATGGAATTTTACACAGCCACAAAGAAGAACAAAATTACATCATTTGCAGGGAAATGGAGGGAACTGGAGAACATTATGCTAAGTGAGATTAGTCAGACACAAAGAGTGAAAAGTCGGATGTTCTCCCTAATATGTGGAAGCTAGGGAGAATGGGACTTAGAAGGGACTCCAGACAAAGAAGGAGAAAACTTTAGTTGAGCAAAGAAGGCAACCTAACTGAGGGAGATGGGAGGGGGGAAGAGGGAAATACACTAATGCACACGATGTATATACACAAACTTATCAGAGTCAATCACTATGCTGAGCATGGAAAGGAGGGAAGGGGGAGGGCTAAATGAGCAATGTGTGGATGCATGCTTCTGATACCTTGACACTTATCAAAATGTATAACTACAATGCACCAATAAATGTAAAAAAAAATAAGTAAAGAGCACTGAGTTGATTGCATCACCCCTTTGCTCAACATTCTCCTGTGGCTTGTCCCTCTTTTGTACTGGGGATTGAATCAGGGGGCATTCTACCTCTGAGCTATACCCCTAGATCTTTTTTATTTTTATTTTGAAAAAGGGTCTCATTAAGTTGCTAAGTCTGGCCTTGAACCTGCAATGCAATCCTCCTGTCTCAACCTCCCAAGTATTGGGATTACAGGTGTGCACCACTACGCCTGGCTTGCTCTATCCCTTAAAGAAGCTTAAATGCATTTATCTGACACCAAGGCTATATGGTTCTGTCCTACACAACCTGCCACTGAAGCCTCATCTCTCACCATATCCTGTCTGCTCCTCTGCTCCCTAATACTGACCCTCCTGCAATTCCTTCAAAGTTGTGAGCTCCATGCCACCTCCAGACCTGTGCCCAGGCTATGCTCTCTGCTTGAAATGCCCTCTTACTTTGCACCATTCAACTAACTCAGCTACTAGGCCTTAGTGGAAGCATCTCTTCTTTTTGGAGAACTGCCTTGACACTTTCTCTTTTCTTCTGCACCCTCCATTTGTATCCACTTCCTACACTCCACGAACTCCCGTGTGCATCTCTCCGGACTACATTTAAAACAGTTTTCTCATGGCTAATTTTCTTGTCTGTCATCCTTACTACCCCTGAAACCCCACGGCTTGGCATGTGTCTGGCTCTGCTGTTCATTGATCCGCAAGTGCTTGTTGAAATGAAGTAAGTTGTAATGAAGTGAAACTTTCCCAAGTTGGCACTGCCTGACTTCAGTTAATCTGTGATTGTGGGCGACTGTTGACTATGTCAACACGCTGTGCCTCCTTTATTATTTATGAAAGAATGTAGGTTGCCTTGCTCTACCGTTCCCATAGTTTATACACTTTTAAGACAGGGGGAGAACCCTATTTTCTAGTTCTAAATGATTTCCCACCCATCTTCTGTTTGAGTATTTTGTCGGACACTGGAAAAAGCCAAAGGAAATTAAGCACATTAAGGGGTTACATTTCATAAGCAAATAAACTTTCTCCTACCTCATGGACTCAATGAGTTTTTCAAGTAAGTTATTTGAAAAAAATATCTTACTGGGTGTAGTGGTACACACCACTACATTCCAGTGACTCAGGAGGCTGAGGCAGGAGGATCACAAGTTTGAGGCCAGTGTAGGCAACTTAACAAGACCCTGTTTCAAAATAAAAAATAAAAAGGGTTGGGGATGTAGCTCATTGGTAGAATGCCTCTGGGTTCAATCTCTAGTACTGAAAAAAACCCCAAAAATCTCTCTTCTACTTCTCAAATGTAACTGAATGAGGAAGGGACCTGGACTGAAGTTGAGTTGTTCAATCTTGCATTGGCAGGGACCTCAGGAAAGAGCCCCGGACACTTCTGCATTTTCTTACTCTATTACTCACCTAACTCACCTTTATTTTTTGTTTAGTTGTGTGCTGGGTACTTTTTTGGCTGTATAAACCAAAGATCACTTTAATGGTGATCTTTAATAACTTTAATAAAAAGTAGTATTTTTTTGTAGAACATTCCCAACACAACACATCTCATTTAACACAAGCCTAAGAGACAGATATTATCATTGTACCTGGTTTGTAGACCAGTGTATCAGACATACCAATTTTTTCTTTTTTTGGTGGTACTGGGTATCAAACCCAAGGGTTTTCTACTTCTGAGCTATACCCCCATCCCTTTTTATTTTTTATTTTGAAACAGGGTCTTACTAAGTTGCAGAGGGCCTCACTAAGTCACCGAGGGTCTTGCTGAATTGCTGAGGCCTCGGTTTTGAACCCTCTTGTGTCACTTCGTATCCAGTTACTGAATCATCTTAATTGTTCCATGTGGGTTTGCTCAGCCTCACTCAGTGGCAACTGGACAGTGTCTGACCATGGGCCCGCACTCCTGCTTCCTGCCTTGGGATATCCCTGACATCTAACATGGGGGGGGGCGTGGAGTCCACTGGAAGCTCATCTATCGCACAACTTAGAAATGCAGAAGAGCCGTGCTCATGTAGGCTTCCTTGACCAGCAGGGGATGGACCAACAAGTGAGCACTTCCCTCCATCCTCCAAGACCCCTTTCATAGGCTCTCCCTGAGGACTAGGAGCCCACTGTCTGGGTGGTGGCCAACTCAGTGCTACATCTTTGTGTCAGCTCTTCCTCCTTCCCCATTTTCCTTCCCCTCCCTCACTCCTGCTCCTTGGGATCCCTTCCCAGATAAATTACTTGAATACCAGCCTTTCTAAATCAGGCTCTACTTCCTGGGAACACAGACTAAAATCATGAGATTAGACAGTTCATCAAATATCCCAGAATTTATTTGGAACACTGGGATTCATATTCAGGCCTTCTGACTCCAAATTCCATGTGTTTTTTCCCTTTATCCTCCTTGTACTAAGAGAACTAATAGTCTGTATGCACAGAAGCTTGGATATATAAATAACTGCAGAAGAGAAGTGACAAGTAAAAAATAGAAGCTATGGCTTTGGACCATAGAGGAAAGTGATGGATTCAGTAGGTCACGTGTGTGGGCTGGTCAGGAAATGCTCCATGGAGCAGGTACCAGAAGCCTCTCCTGGCACACTCTATAGTCAGTTCCATCTGCTATTTTCTATCACAGCATCATCATTTTTCCCTTAGTACTTATCACAGTGCATAAGGAAATATTTATTTCTCTTCACTTACTGTCTCTCCCCATGAGGGTGGGGACCATGTCAGTTTTGTTCACAGATGTGTGAACACAATATCCATAGCACCCAGGACATTGATGGCAGTCAGTAAATTCAATAAAAAAATTAGTCATAATTGTTAAACAAATAAAAATCTTTGTTATTGAATAAATGAATGAATGAATAGTTCTAAAGGCAAATTGAACAGCATAAACAAAGGCATGAAAAAATCTGAAGATATGTACTGTTCAGAGAAAGTCTGTGGCTGGTTATGTAGGATGCATGAGTTGGGAACATGGTAAGCAGGGAGTAGCTGGAGAAAATGCATCTCACAGTGACACTGCAGCCAAGTAAGCAGCATAGTCCCATTCTTTGCCTTGGAAGATGGCATTGTCTCTGCCTGGTAACTTGGGTTCTCAAGTGTCTGCTTTTGTTTGCATGAAGTGCTCTTTCTTCTCCATTCAGCAGTTGAAATGGGTGTTGGTAGGACCAGACCTTGCTTACAGGTGTGGGCCTTTTAGATTCAGGTTTGCCTGGATGTGTCCTCAGCTTGATTATCTGCTATTACTTTCTCTATTTTGTGAATTTGGGTGTTGGCAGAGGCTGTCCTCAATGTCACCCGCTAGCGGCACTTCTGTTTCTGTCTACTCCTGAGTGTCTGTTTAGGAGTCTTGCTGCCACTTTGCTCTCTGCCTTGTCTCTCTCCTCTGAACTCCTACAGCATTTACCACTAGCCGTCAGATCCTTATGAACAATACGAGGCAAGACACAGTAACTATTTATTCTTTTATCCATACATATTAATGGTATCCTGTGGTCCAGGCACATGTCTCTCCTGGTTGACTTGTGATTCCATAACTGCATTATTCAAGTGCCTTGTTGATTATCAGATCATTGGGCGATTCATTCCTACACTCTCTCAGCCCTGGTTTGCTGAGGTGGGCTCATCAAGACCAATTCTATTCCCAGAGACTGTGCATGCTTAAGGACCTTGATACACATATATTAGATGATGGGAGAACTAGTTCCCTGCTGTTCTGCTTTTAGCTCAACTTTAAAAAATGAATATATTCCAGCTATTGGACAACCCTCAGGGAATTTCCCTTCTCATTTGCAAAAGCCAAGTTAGAAGCAGCCAGCTGCCTGTTCCTTCCTGGCTCCTTGAGAGATAAGTTTATACCCTTGGTGTACTGGCATTTTAGGAACCAATGAAACTCACTTTTAACACTATTTATTTTTAGTGTCTCTGCATTTATATTTAGAAGGGAAGATTTGTCATGCCTCCATGAGCATCATTCCTGCAATTTTTGCTGGAGCACAGGGAGGCCACGAGGAGGGAGAATTAGTCGTGTGTGTAATGCCCCATTTATTTCCTGGACCAGCACCCTGCACAGGCACATGTATCAAACCCATAAGGAATGAGTGGGAGGCAGGGCTGACCTTCAGTTGCTTAGACCTGGCCATTTACCAAGACCTCCAAGTTGACACAGGCTTGCTGCTGGGTTCCCAAGAGAAAGGGCAAATAGGAAACTGTGAGGGTCAAGAGAGATGCTTGCTGGCTGGGTCCACAAGTTTGAGGCTAGCTTGGGGGGGCAACTTGGGGAGACCCTGTCTCAAAATAAAAAATAAGGGCTGGTGATGTAGCTCAGTGGTATAACAGCCCTGGTTTCAATCCCTAGTACTGCAAAGAGAAAGAGAGAGAAAGAGGAGAGAGAGAGAGAGAGAGAGAGAGAGAGAGAGAGACTTGGATAGTTGCTAAGAACTGAAGTAATATTACTCCCACCCTGTAACCCACCACATTTTTCTTTCTTTCCTTTCAGTTCCTACAAAACACGCTCCTATACATTTAAAAATTTTAAATAAGAAGATATACATTAGTATAAAAATTGGAAGGAAGAATTTATGAAACATATAAAAAGAAAAGGACTAATATTTCTAATATTTGAGACATTATTAAGCATTGAGTAGCAAAGGACAAAAATCCTATAGAAAAATGGACAAAAGACAAACAATTAAAAAAACATACTAAACATGCCTTTAAACATATTAAAAGATGGTCAAACTCATTATTAGGGAAATGCAGCCTAAAACACCACCTTTAAAAATGTTATACCATTTCTTATCTATCAACTTAGTAAAATGTTAAAAAGCATGACAATAAAATCTCTTGGTAAAACTGTAAGTATTAAATAAGAAATAAGTATTTTCATATATTAAGGTAGCAAATTGGTAGAACATGTATGGAGGAGGATTTGGCGTGATGGAACAAAACTCCATATGCTCTTATTTTTAATCCAGAAATCCCACTTCTAGGAATATATCCTGAGGATATATTTCTAAGAACAGAAACTACATTTGCACAAATTTATTCATGTCAGTATTATTTTAAAATACAAAAATATTGAAAACAATCTAAATGTTCATACCCAGATGATTGGAATACACTAAGAAAGATTCACATATTGGAGTGCCATTCAGCTGTATAAATAAATGAGGGAGGTCTCAATTATCTGATATGGAGATAGTTCCAGAATATATTGTTAAATGGAAAAAAGAAAGTGCAAAAGACTGTCTATACTGGTGTTTTACCTTTCACATACAAAAGGAGGAACAAAAATACACTCATGTATTTGCTTAGGTATGGAAAAATAAGTACAGGAAGAATAAGCCTGAAACTAAGACTACTTACCCACAGAGAGTAAATGGGAACAAAGTAGATAAAAAAGAGGAATAGAAATACAGTATAATACTTGGGAGGCTGAGACCGGAGGATCCGGGTTGGCGGCCAGCCTCAGCTACCTAGTGAGGCCCTCCACAACTTAGTGAGATCCTGTTTTAAAATAAAAAAGAATAAAAAATAAGGATGGGGGTGTAGCTTGGAGGTAAAAAAAATGCCCCTGGGTTCAATCCCCAGTACCGCAAAAAAAAAAAAAAGAAATGCAGTGTAAAGTATGGGTGTGTGTTACACATCTAAGTGTACCTTTCTGTAAAGTTATGACTTTCAGAGGTACAATAATGTTTCACATACTAAAAATGAAAATCAATTAAATAATTTAAATAAAAATGAAAATATAATAAAAGTATTCTGGAGAAACCTAAAATGAAATGCAAATAACAACAAATGAGCCTAACTGAATTATAAATGAATAGCATAACCACAGTGAGGGAAGTAGTAGGGAAGAAAAGAACTAATAAGTAATTCTGGAAATAGTATTTTTATTCTGGAATAGTATTTTTATTTAATGAAACTAAAGTTAAAAAAAAACTGAACACAAATGATAGATACTCTCCTTTGTAATTTGCTTTTCACAGGTATATAAATTAGCAGTTCCGAAGTTATTTTTAGTATTCTAGGATTGAGCAAATAGATAATACAGTATGAATAATGAAAGCCAATTCTCTCACTGTAATAAAAAGGAATCATACATAAGAACAAAGGGAAGAACAGAATACGTGTTGTGGGATTGGATTAAACATACTACTAACTAGGTGTGTGTGTGTGTGTGTGTGTGTGTGTGTGTGTCCACGCATGCACATCTATATTCTTAACTCTGTCTGCTCTAAGGGACTTGAAGCAATGACACTTCAATACCAATGAGCACATTTAGTGATTAAATATTGGTTTCTAGACACCATTCTTATGGAAAGAACCAAGGCTTTGGAAGAAATGGCAGACTCCAGGCCTGGGCAGGGAAAATATGAGCCTGGAATATCTTGTGGTGCCATAAAGTGAGGAAATGCTCGAAACATGATAAGGACAAATCAAAAGGCCCCTTTCAAGGTCCTCCCAATGGTCAAATGGGATAATTTGATTAACAAAATACATGTCAGTGGTAACAGATTGGAATAAACAGAATAAAATAAATATCAATGAGTCCATACTGATATTGTTAGTAAATGAATAAGCTATTAAATTGGGGAGAGGAAGTTCTTGCTCACAGAATTCAATTCATAAGGGTAGAGGATGATGAAAGTAGAAATTACTAATTGGCAAACAATGGAGTATTAATTGTTGTAGGCAAGAATCATCAATAGGGGCTAACATTACTGCAGTAAATATGCTGAGAAAAATATTTGCATAGCCTCCAAGAATATCCCCATATCACAGAGAAAAAGAATAACTTTGTAGAAGAGAAATCCCAACCTTAACCATGATATCAAAGTTAAGATCATCAACATAGAGACATAATATAATGACATCAGGCATAACCTGCATTTCATCAAAAGGAAACAATGGATAAGCCCAGACGAAATACATTCTATATAATATCTGGATAGTACTTGTCAAGGCCATGAAAGACAAAGGAAAACTGAGGAACTATCCTAGATTGGAGGATACAAAAGTGATATAAAAACCTTATATTGGAATACAAGAAGGATAATTAATGGTACAAATGGAGAGATCTGAACAAGCACAAATTTCAAATATGTTAGAGACCATGGCTAAGTTCCTTGGCAAGCTTTTGATCAATGCTTTTCATGGTGTGGTCAGCAAATGTCAGAGCATCAGAGTCTGAGAGTCTTGTGGAAAGGGTATTCCCTGTCTCTACCACATGCCTTGTAATCCTTACCCCTGAGTGAAAAGCATAATTCCAAAGCCTCCACAGATATTTCTGATATATGATGAAGTTTATATACCATAGCACCTGCCACCAAAAATATGACATACAGTAGTGGTACCACCTATGTGCTTATTAGAAATGAAGACTCTCAAGTCACCTTTTAGACACTGTGGATCAGAACTTGGATCTTAACATGCCCCTCAGGAGACTTGTGCACATTAAAGTTTGAGAATTATTGCTCTAGAATGGATTAGTAAAAGCTATGAAGCATATATTTTATTAGTATTTATTATAAAAATGTATATTTCCAGAACATAGAGTAAACTGCACATATTTAAACTGTACAATTACATAACTTTTGGAGGGTACTGGGGATTGAACCCAGGGGCATTCTACCTCTGAGCTATACCCCCCAACCCTATTTTTTTTTTATTTTGAAACAGGATCTCACTAAGTTGCAGAGGACCTTGCTAAGTTCCTGAGGCTGGCCAAGAACCTGCAACCCTCTTGTCTCAGCCTCCCAAGTACTGGGATTACAGGCATGCACCACCATGCCCAGCTTTTGACATATGATTTAATCCATGAACTCACCATCACAATGAAGAGAGCGAACATATCCATCATCCCCAAAAGTTTACACCTTTATAATCTCCTCCAGTCCCTCCCCCAAAGCTCTTGATCCCCAGGCATTCCATGATCAGCCTTCTGTCATCATTGGCTAGTTTGTATTTTCTAGAATTTAATACAAATGGACTCAGAGTGTGCACTCTTTTTTCCAGTATGTGCTCTTATGTCTAGTTCTTTCACTAAGCATAACCATTTTGACATTCATCTATATTGTTGCACATATTTAGAGTCCTATTTAATGCTAAATGATATTTATTTGTTTGATATATCATGTTTGTTTACACATTAAAGTATTGGTTGACATTTTAGGTTGTTTGTAGTTTGGGCTGCTACAAATAAAGGTGTTGTAAACACTTGTATGTAAGTCTTTGTATGAATATATGAGTTCATTTCCTTTGGGTAAATACCTAATTGTGGAATGGCTGAGTCATATGGTAAGCATATGTTTAACTTAAATGTCAAGTTACCACCGGGCGTGGTGGCGCACGCTTGTAATCCCAGTACTTTGGGAGGCGGAGACCGGAGGATCCGGGTTCGCGGCCAACCTCAGCGCGCATGTTCGCGCGCTCGGTCGATCGATCGATCTCTCTCCTCTCTCTCTCTCTCTCTCTCTCTCTCTCTCTACCTACCTAGTGAGGCCCTCCGCAACTTCGTGAGACCCGGTTTCAAAAATAAAGCATAAAAAAATAGGGCCGGGGGTATAGCGGGGAGGTAGAACGCCCCTGCGTTCAATCCCCGGTACTGCAAAAAAAAAAAAAAATGTCAAGTTACCTAAGTAACTTTGGAGATGAATGGGGTCTGTAAGACTAGGGACAAAATGAACTGCACATAAGAACTGTATTCTAGTTGATAAAATTGTTTCATTGGATTAACAATTCTGGTCTTGCTATAAATGTATAATGGAATTGGACAATGAAGTAAATGGATGGTGGATGGTAGGAGCCAAGGTTCTCATTGTTGAAGTGGGAATTTGCAGATAAGCAAGGAAGAAAGCTAGAATTGTCTTCATGGCAATGAATTAGAGTTGAAAACAGTATGAATTTAGGTTAAGATATGTATAATACAGATGGTTACATAGAGAAATATTTATATATATATGTATATATACTCAAGTTAATATAGAAACACATATATTCCCTTGCTATGTTGGCTGAAAAAACTAGAACAATGAGCATTCCTAGAGCCCAGGTTTTCCTTTGTAATGACATTCTGCAATAAGAGAAACCAGGGTTCCTTAGAGAAATAGCTGATTGAAGGACTGGGAAGGAAATATAAGAATGAAACAGGAGTGTCTTATAGTCTCACAGAGGGAGGAAGGAAGGGAGGAAGGAAGGAAGGAAGGAAGGAAGAAAGGAAGGAAGGAAGGAAGGAAGGAAGGAAGGAAATGGAAGGAAGGAGAAGAAGAAAGATAAAAAGAAAAAACCCACCACATGCAAATAAAATTATGGGATATATAAAAGGGACACACTCAACTAGAAGAGCTCCCAATGGCCTAACCTGAAACAATCTGAACACCAAAATAAATAAAGTAGTACTGGATTATATCCCCCAGTAAAACAAATATCCATGAGTTCACATTCATAAAATAATAAACAAATTATTGAATAAGTAAATACATGGGAAACAGAGAAATCTCCTGTGAAAAATGCATTATAAATAATTTATATAAATTCTTTCTCCTCAAGGAGGACTCATAACCTTTCATTCCTTAAGTATGGGGGTGCACAGAGGGACTTCCTTCCAAAGAGCAGAGTATGGGAAAGGTGAAGAGTAACAGCTCTATAGCTCTATAGCAAAACCTGACAAACTCTACCTCAGTCAGGTGATCAAGGTCAATGTCAACCATGATAAGCCATACTGACAGAATGCACTCTTGATACAATGCTATAGGAAGGGCACTTTACCTCTGTGGTGTTCCTCCTCAAACCCACGTCCTAGTATAGTCATGAAAGAATACTAGACAAATCCCATTTTAGGGACAGTCTACAAAATACCTGACCAATATCCTCAAACTGTCAAGGTCATCAAAAACAAAGTCTAAGAAACCATCACAGACAAAAGGAATCTGAGGGGATATGACTAAATGTAACATGGTATCCTGGAAGAGACCCTGGAGCAGAAAAAGGACACTAGGTAAAACCTAAAGAAATCTGAATAAAGCATGAGAGTTAGTTAATAATAATATACTTGTATTGGCTCATTCATTATAAGTGTACCATACTACTATGGATACTAATAACAGAGAAATTGGGAATGGGGTATATGAAAACTCTCTGTAGACTTTTCTATAAATGTAAAACTATTCTAAAAATAAAGTTTACATATTTGTTATTTATTTATCTATCTATCCATCATCTGTCATCTATCTATCTATCTATTTATCTATCTGTCTATCATCATCATCTATCTATCTATCATCTATCTATCTATTTATTTTTGGTACTGGGGACTGAACCCAGGGGCTTTCTACATCTGAGCTACACTTTCAGCCCTATTTTATTTTTTATTTTGAAACAGTGTCTAATTTTCTCAGGCTGGAGTCCTTAAACCTGTGATTCTCCTGTCTCAGCCTTCCAAGTATCATGCCCAGCCAAATAAAGTATATTAAAAAGAAAAAGGAAATGAAGGGGTAAATCTATGGATTAAAAAAAGCACATGAGATAGAAATGGAATCAGAATGTGTGGGCTTTCCTTGGACCCTGATCTGAGCAAACTGTTTTTAAACACACTTATGTAAAAAAAAAAAAGTATATATATATAAAAGACCACTTACGACATTTAGAAAACAATTGGGAATTTGAACACTAATATTTAATTATACCAAGGAATTTATTTTTATATTTTGAGATATAATAGAATTGTAGTTATTTTAAAAATAGAATATTTGTATTTTGAGATACATACTGTATTTTGAGATATATATTTATAGAAAAAATGATGTGATGGCTAAAATTTGTTTCAAAATAACTAAAGCAAGGGGTTGGTGGTGATATTGTTGAAGCGAAACGAAGTAAATGTTAGTTTTTGATAGTTCATGAATTAACAATTTTTGGAGCTGGGTTAATCAAACTATTTTCCTTTTAAAAAGTGTTTGAAAATGTCCATTACAAAGAAGTTGAGAGAGAGACAGAAGGAAAGAAAGAATGAGAAACTTGAGCAACTACAGTTCAAGAGGAATGTGCAGTGCCTTCTGAATTCCTAGCTCCCTCCTTGAGCCATCTAATGTAAGGCTTTTCTGATTTTAAACCCTGTTCCTTGAGGTCACAGGTGCACAGCCACACTCTTGATATTCAGGGCTGCCTTCAGTTTCCATACTTGATGTAGGAGAGACTATGGATACCCAGGAATAGGCTTGCAAGAGGTAACAAGGCAGCCTTCACCAACATTCTGGGAAAGATCTGGATGCCTCTATATGATTTATGAAGCCTCCAGGAACAGATAGATATTTAAGTAATTAAATCTTATTCTATAGTTTCCCATGTCAATATGGTCTTGCAGTTCCATAGAATCAAATTCAAAAAGAGTTTCCTGTCAACGGAGACCTAAATTCATCTCTAGACATGACTACTGCTAACATATGAATATGTACCTCCCCTGGTAAAGAGAGAGCAAGGGGGCTGTGGGTGTAGCTCCATGGGAGGGCATTTGTCCAAGCATGTGGGAGGCCCTGGGTTTGATCCCCAGCACTGTGGGTAGGGGGGAATAGGAGGGAGAGGAGAAGAGAGAAGAAAGAACATGAGAGGGAGAGAATTTTTTTTGTATTTTCTCCTTGCAGATCAGAATCAAACGAGTATAAACAAACTTTCTGCAAATGGGCACCTCCAGCAAGGTCGAAGGGGTTTTGAGAATTAATTAAGGGCTTAAGTGCAGTGTTTATGCAGTCTTTGACATCTTGAGAGTACTAGAAAGAATCCTTTCTTAAATTCTTTTTTAAAAAATTTATCGAGGCATAATTTACATACACTACAATTTACCTTTTTTTGTTTGGTTTTGAGTTTTGACAAATATATTCAGTCATATAACCTCAACCACAATCAAGATGTAAAACAGTTCCATTCCCCCTGCCTAATTCCCTTGTGCCTCTTCCTAGTTAACCTCTTCCGTGCCAATCAGCCCCCAATAACCACTAATCTGTTTTCTTTTTTCCAAAGAATGTCAAAAAGTAAATAGCCTGTTGAGTCTGACCAGGTTCACTTAACCATAATGGCTTTGAGATTCTAGTCATGTTGTTGTGTACATCAGTAGTTCATTCCTTTTTAATGGAAAGTACTACTTCACAGTTTGTTTATTCATCCACTGGTCGAGGTTCATCTGGGTTGTTTTCATGATTTGATGATTGTGAATAAAACTACTATAGTGAAGATATAACTGGACATATGAATGTCCAATTGTTCCAGCACCACTTGTTAAAAAGATTATTTCTAGTTGTGTGTGGAGGTGCATGCCTGTAATCCTAGTACTTGAGACAGGAGGATCACAGGTTCAAAGCCAGTCTCAGCAACTTAACAAGACCCTCAGCAACTTAGTGAGATCGTGTTTCAAAATAAAAAAATAAAATGGCTGGGGGTCCAGCTCAGAGGTAGAACTTCCCTGGGTTAAATTGATTTTGTCTCCATTGAACTACCTCACCATATTTGTCAAAAATCAGTTCATTGCATACGTGAGGACCTATTCTGCTGCATTGATCGATTGGTTTATTTAAAACAATGCTTTACTGTTTTTATACTGTAGCTTTAAAATAAGTATTGCCATTGGGTGGTGTGAGTCCTCTAACTCTGTGCTTCCTATTAAAAATGGTTAGGCGCCTTCTGATACAGTAGTAGGACACCCTGCTGACCATGTGGCAAAGACCATCCCATTTAGTTGGGGGCAAGGGCAGGCTCTGACTATCTCCATAGAAAGGGTTGGGTCATCTCTTTTACGCTTTTTGTTTCTTGCTAGTTTTCAAAGCCGCTTTAAAGTAACTTCACATAAGAAAGCACTGCCTAAGGTCACACAATGAGATTAAAGTCTGCAGACTCCAAATCAATCCCAAATCATAAAGTGCAGGATTGTGAATCCAGAATTTGGAATTAGAAGATGTGGCTTCAAGTCCCAATTCCACCAATAAATAGTGGTGTTTGTGATTGAAAAAATGGTTAGGCTATCCTAGAGCTATTGTATTTCTGTGTAAAATCTGGGATCGGTTTGTCAACATCTATAAAAGAATTTAGTGGGATTTTGATTGAATTACATTGCATCTATAAATAAATTGAAGAAAAATTAACATCCCAACAACATTGAGTCCTCCCATTAATTAAAACAGGATATCTTTCCATTTATTTAATTCTTCTTTAGAATAATTAAATTTAGTTCTTAGCATATAAGAACTTAGTTATTAGCATATATGACATGTATATATTTTGTTAAATTTATCCAAGAATTTTGTTTTTTGATGGTAATGTAAATGGTTCTGTGATTTTAAATTCAGTTTCCAATGGTTCATTGCTCATGTGTAGATGCATAATTGATTTTTGTATATTACTCTTCTCCTGAGGTCTTAGTATGCTCACTTATTAGTTATTGTCACTTTTTGTGGATTCCTTGGGATTTTTTTTTACATAGATAATCTTGTTATCTACAAATAAATATAAAGATAAGGCACAAACTGGGAGAAAATATTTTCAAACCATTCTACACACCTATTAGAATGGTTAGAATTTAACGGGCTGACCACACTCATATTAGTGGAGCTGTGGAGCGGTGGAACACTGCTGTATGGAATGCAAAATGGCACAAGCATCTTGGAAAATTGTTTGTAACATCTTAAAAGGAGAAAAGGTGCCAGCGTGACTTCCACAGACCTACACACTAGGCATGAGAACATGCAACTACCCAACATCAATGAACAAATACCTAATTTACACTTTCTACAGAATAAAATGAATTTTTAGAGGTTGTAAGACTTATTTAGAGAGAGTAAAGTCAGTCTGAGGATAGAGTAGGGTGGCTTAGTTTTATAAACCATTTCTTCTTCTGTGGTTGATCTTATATAGTATAACACAAAATCTTTGTGCCTCCTGTGTTTTTAGAACTTCATCTTTTATTTTTGCCTTATATGGGATACACTTGAAAGGGCAAAGGAAAGCCACAGACAACCCCATTGTCTCATTTGGAACAATAATTTCAGTCTTCTCTCACCAGGTGAATTATCAAAGATTTTTTGCCAGCTACTCCTCTGATAGAGGACTAATATCTAGAATATACAGAGAACTTAAAAAAAATTACCACTAAAACAAACAAATAATCCAATAAAAAAAGGGCAAGTGAACTAAATAGACACTTCACAGAAGAAGAAATACAAATGGCCAACACATGTATGAAAAAATGTTCAACATCATTAGCAATCAGAGAGATGCAAATCAAAACTACCCTGAGATTTCACCTAACTGCAGTTAGAATGGCAATCATTAAAAACACAAACAACAACAAATGCTGGCGAGGATGTGAAAAAGTAGGAACTCTAATACACTGTTGGTGGGATTGCAAATTAGTGCAACCATTTTGGAAAACAGTGTGGAGGATCCTCAGAAGAATGGGAATGAACCTACCATATGACCCAGCAATACCACTTCTAGGCATCTACCCAAAAGAATTGAAACCAAACTACTAGACTAATGCATGTGTATCTATGTTTATAGCTGCACAATTCACAATTGCCAAACTTTGGAACCAGCCAAGGTGTCCATCAACAGATGAATGGATTACAGAACTGTGGGATATGTACACAATGGAATTTTATGCAGCCATAAAGAACAAAATTACATCATTTGCAGGGAAATGGAGGGAACTGGAGAACATTATGCTAAGTGAGATTAGTCAGACACAAAGAGTGAAAAGTCGGATGTTCTCCCTAATATGTGGAAGCTAGGGAGAATGGGACTTAGAAGGGACTCCAGACAAAGAAGGAGAAAACTTTAGTTGAGCAAAGAAGGCAACCTAACTGAGGGAGATGGGAGGGGGGAAGAGGGAAATACACTAATGCACATGATGTATGTACACAAACTTATCAGAGTCAATCACTATGCTGAGCACAGAAAGGAGGGAAGGAGGAAGGAATAGGGCTAAATGAGCAATGTGTGGATGCATGCTTCTGATACCCTGACACTTATCAAAATGTATAACTACAATGCACCAATAAATGAAATGAAATAAAAAACGATGAAATAATCATTATAAAAAAAGAAAATATCATGTAGAAGCTGGACGTGGTGGCTCACAGCTATAATACCAATACTTGCGAGGCTGAGACAGGAGGATCACAGGTTCAAGGCCAGCCTGAGAAACTTAGTGAAAGCCTCAGCAACTTAGCAAGATCCTGTTAGAGGTAGAATGCCCCTGGATTCAATCCCCAGTACAGAAAGAAAGAAAGAGAAAATATCAAGTAGCTATTTGATTTTATCCTCTTTCATTTCCGATCCTATGCTGCTGGTGGTACTAAAAAGCCATGAAAGTATAATTTCATGGTGATATATGTCATATGATATATGCCATAAAATATAATTTCATGGTGATATATCATATGATATATATATATATATATATATATGTATATATATGTATATACATATATATGTATGCCAAACTTTGGAACCAGCCAAATAATGCACATGATGTATGTACACAAACTTATCAGAGTCAATCACTATGCTGAGCACAGAAAGGACGGAAGGAGGAAGGAATATATATATATATTTCAAAAAAACTCCACCTTATGTTGTCATGACACTAAATACTTTATATTGTAAGTCCTCCTGTGGTGAGCAAGGCAAGTATTACCTCCATTTTTCAGATGAGGAAACAGAGGCTCAGAGATGTTGTATGATTCAGTGAGTCACACAAGTTGAAAGTGGCAGAGCCAGGCCTCAGATATTTTCTTTTTTTAAATTTCTTCTTCAAGATTTATTTTATTAAAATGAGAGGCAAGAAGGACATGGATCATTTGCAGTAGGACGTTGAGTCCGTAAATAAGTCAGTAGTTGGTTAGTTGTTTTATTTTGGATGTTTCCTTCCACCTGAGTTGTGATGGTGGGTGGGCATGGAACCAATCGCATTTCCCACTGATGATCACAAACACTAGGAAGTGCAAAAAGGGCCCAGGGTGGGATGAGTTGCAGTTTTTAATGTCAAATTCACTTAACTCAGCATAGTTTTCCATGTTTTGTGCTCAGACATTCCAAAGTATTTCTGCAATTAGTCCAAGTGGCAATAATGATAGCTGTTAAGGTGATGAAAACCCTCAGGAAAAAGTCCTATCTAATTAAAATGAGAGTGCAGGAATAGACCCACTGCACCGTGGGAAGGCCAGGCCAGGCCAGGGGGGCAGAAAGCAGAGGGTTCAGAAGATGTGGTTAGGCTGTCTTAGCAAATTTAGGGCCACATGTTTTCTCTCCTACATGGAAACTACAGAGAAAATAGGAAAGGGGACCCATAAAAATGAGGGGAGAGACCATTAGAATACTGGAAGAGGACTGGGGGAGGGAGAAGGAGAGGAGTAAAAAGAGACTTTGAGGATAAATAATGATATGTTTGTTCATGAAAGTATCACTACCAATCACACCACCATGTATGGGAGGGAGGAAGGGGGAATGGGAGTGGGGTGCAGAAGGAAACACATCAAAAGATGTTGTGTGCATATATGAATATATCACTTTGAATTGTACTATGGTGTATAATTACAATGCGCCAATAGAAAGAAAGAAAAGAAAGACAGAAAGAAATAAGAAGAGGGAGGGAAGGAAAGAGGGAGGGAGGGGGGAATAAATAAGGAAGGAAGGAAGAAAGGAAGATGTGAGCAGGGGAATCATTGTTCTCAAACAGATTTAGTTTCCCTGCTTCTTTGCTGAGTCAAGCACAAGGTCCTGGCCCCCATTGCTCCCCCGATGCTTGCAGCCGGCATTCTCCCTGACTGTTCTGAAGCATTATGCTCAACCTGCTTGGCCCCAGGTCCTCCATGGAGGAAGGGATCAATAGTATTGATACAATCACTGACTTTCTACATAAAAAATCAGTTGTTTTCCATCCATTTCCTCACAGTCTTGTGGAAGCCTGGCCTGTGTACCAGATGACACACTGTAGTTCTTACCTGGATGTTTTCTGAATATTTATTTGGAAAATAACATCCTACTCACCACTCATCCCACTCCATGACAATTCAAAAAGATTCCATTTGGTGGGAAAGGCAGACACATGAGTTCTGTTATTGGTATGTCAATGGGATGAGCTCAATGCAAGGAAACTTAGCACAGAGTACTAAGGTTGGACAGGCAGGAACAGGCAGGAACATGAAGGACAGGCAGGACGCTTTCCACTTGAGAACATCAGGCAAGGTATTACATGGATTTGGGTGTTTGCCAGACACAGTCGTGGGCACTGTGAGGTCTGACTTTCAGGTCTGGCTGTGAAGTCTTGCTGGAGGTGATGGAGAATAAAGGGACCCAAGAAAGCTGTGAAAGAAAGAGAAACACCCCTGACCATTACCTTGCCCTGAGATGACCTGGTCACTAGCACACTAACCAGCGGCATACACGACTACTCCTGTACCTCTGCCTTCCTTGCCCCATACAAAGCCCCTAGTCTGTAAGGAAGGGGGCTCCTGACTCTTGTGGACTCTCTTTCCCAGTCAGTCCCCTCCCAGACTTTACCCCAATTAAAGCCTGTTCTGCTCTGTCGAGCTGTGTTTCCTTTATCCCCATATTCCCCGACATAATGGTGTTGAGACCTGGGAGGGAGATGGCAGCAGCCAGGTCTCTTGTAATCAGGAAAGTGGCAGGCAGCTGCACTCACCTTAGCTGGTACAAGCAGCAGTAGCTTGTCCTGGGCTAATTCCCAGATTGTGAGAGATTTCTGACTGGCCACCCTCCAGGGAACCAGCTCCATTTCTCCTCCCCCATTTCTTCTCTCCTGAGTGAGGCCAAAAGGAAACCCGGAGTGAGACAAAGCTCTGTGAGATCTCTAAAACTCCAGGGATAAGGCTCACTCTCTAACTGCCCTTTCAAACTCCTCTCCCTCACAGGGCTCCATCAAAGGCCCTTTGCTGATCTGGCATTCTAGTGCACAACACCAAACACTAATTCGGGCTGGTAAGTCTTGCCTCCTGTCTGCCTTTCTGCAGTACCCAGAAAGGCCCCAGGAAAGTACCCCTGCCAGGAGGATGATCAATCTGGACTCTTGCCACCTTCACTGAGGATGCTTGGTGAATTCTGAATCTGTTCTTGGCATTGTGTCTTACTGGCCCATGAGTTTTCCAAATTTCAAAAATCCCTCGGAGTCCCCTTTATGATGCCTTTAAAACATCTTTCCACTTTGGGACTGAAAGGGGAGCTTAAACCAAAATGCCTCATTTTTTACTATAAAACAGCCTAGCCTCAATATTGAGAGCCTGTGACCTGCCTAAAAATGGCACATTTGATCCAAAAATTCCACAAGACTTAGATAACTACATTGCCCGAAATGACCAAGAACAGGAGGAAAAACCCTTTATTTTCAATCTCTCTCTCCTCTCCATTCTTGCCCCTTGCTCTGTAAAAATTGCTTTCTCTGCCAAGTCCTTCTCCTTGACACAAAACTTTCAAGGGGAAAAAATTCCTCATCCATGCTCTCTGTCCAGGCATCTGCTCTCCCCAAATGTAAGCTGAGCCAGCCTGTGGCCAGTACTGCTGCCCACTGCCTTCCTGGGCTGGGCTGAGGCAGCACAGTGCCTGGGCTCCACTCTGGCTGCTTGCTAACTTTCCATGCTCTGTCCCTGCCTGCCAGCAGGGCTGCCCTATCTCCCTGCCCCCACTCACTCCACCCACGAGTCCCCACACCCTCCTGTTCCCCCCATGGCTCTGCCCTCATCGTTTCCCCTTGTCTCTGTGCTGTTATTCCCCACAGCACCTGCAGCACTGTTCCCCGCAACTCCATCCACGCTGTTCCCCATGGCACCCACTGTGCCATCCCCCACCCCTCACAGCCCCCTGTAGATAATGTTTAAATGTTTATTGTAAAGGCCTGTAAGATCTTTCTGTTTTCTAATGTGGTTTGTTCTCTTACACTCTGAATGCCAATTCTAGGATTCTAAAGCCCTGTATTTTAACTCCTCTCTGGCAAAAAGGAAAAAATAAGAATCTTCTTACACAAATACCTATACAAATGTACAGCAGGAACTACAGCCAATTCATTTTTTGAGTTCATGGATTTTTACACATTCACCTGAGTTCATGTGCATATATTTTCTGTTCTGCTTTATTTTTTAAATTTTATTTATTTATTTATTTATTTTTTTTTGTGGTACCGGGGATTGAACCCAGGGGCGTTCTACCTCCGCGCTACACCCCCGGCCCTATTTTTTTTTTACTTTTATTTTGAAACCGGTTCTCACGAAGTTGCAGAGGGCCTCACTAGGTAGAGAGAGAGAGAGAGAGACAGGGAGAGAGAGAGAGAGAGAGAGAGAGACAGAGAGCGAGCGAGCTCAGGCTGGCCGCGAACCCGGATCCTCTGGTCTCTGCCTCCCAAAGTACTAGGATTACAAGCGTGCGCCACCACGCCCGGCTTCTGATTTATTTTTATTTCTCTTTCTTTCTTTTTTTTCTCTCCTGTCTTTACTGAACAGCTATTCAAGGGTGAATTCTCTGTTTGGATTTATCCCCCTAAGAAAAGGGATAAACAGTGGTGGAAATTGGTGTGTTTGCCTTCCATGGGGAAACAAAGTGGCCACCTAAATAAAGTTGATTCAGTGTCACCCATGTCTGGCAGCCTAACCAAGCATTGTCAACTGTACGGGTTTTCCCCATGCATGTGCATAAAATAAAATATGTGATAAGATATGTTTTGGTTTCTAGAAGCTCTAGTTTTGGCTTCACTCTGGGCAATATATATCTGTAACTCTCTTGTCCCCTACCTGTTGATGTTCTCTGTTGTGTTATGTGTTTAATGCGTCTGTATATTGTCTACATGGTACCACAAATTGGCATAATAATAAATGAGCACTCATAAAATTAAAAAAAAAATAAAACTAAATGCCTGTAAGTTCATTTGACTTAAATAAGTTTAACAACTGAGTAGATTTATGACTTGTTCATGAGATTAAAAATTATCAACACATGCCTTTATTCCTAGGAAAACAGTCAATTAAGATTACATTTATCTCTGTAGGATGTTTTCAAATACAACGTTCATTGCTTTTTTTTTTTTTTGTGGTACCAGGGATTGAACCCAGGGGCATTCTACCTCCAAGCTACACTTTGGCCCTATTTTTTAATCTTTTATTTTGAAACCGGGTCTCACGAAGTTGCAGAGGGCCTCACTAAGTAGCTGAGGCTGGCCGTGAACCCGGATCCTTCGGTCTCCACCTTCCAAGTACTGGGATTACAAGCGTGCACCACCACGCCCAGCTGTTCATTGCTTTTAAAGGTTATTCTCTGGCAGGAAAAATGTTTTAAGACACTAATGACATTTATCTGATGTCTTGATTTTTATTAAGCTAAATTGGGTAAATACAAAATGTGATTAATGCTTTAAAATTCTCTTGGCTTCTTGGGATCTAGAATAACATAAAAAGTTATTAATAAAAAATTATCAAAGTTGATTAAGTGGGCTTAAATGGCTTTGCTTTTGGGTCTTTACTAAGAGACAACACAGGTTGCTGGAAATCAGGATGTAATTTTTGTATACATTGCTTTGATGAAAACAACTATTTATCTGAGCACCCTAAAAAATTTAGAGACAATAATCAGACTGATAAAACACTCCTTAGCTGATAGAGCTGCATTCTGGGTATGTTTTGCAGGAGAAAGTAAAGGGTCTAAAGTTTATATTAAGGAAAATGCCAAGCTATGCCAGCAAGGTAAATCAGCGTGCCAGAGCCCAAAAAGACAAAAGAAAATCCAATAAATAAATGGAGATATTTGCAGGCATGAGAAAATATTATGATAAAGAAATCTAAAAGAAAGGGGGAAATGCTTTTAGGTGGAAAGGAATTTTGTATGGCAAGATTTTTGTTCTAAATGACTGAGTTATCCCATAGGGGAAAATAAAGATGAGAACAAGAATGAGGGTTAAGCAAATCGTGGAGAGTTTGAGGAAGTTGCAAGTGATTTGTAAAGGATAAGATATATAAAAGAAAGTTTGAAAGAGGAAGATGAATTATTTAAAGGGTTTTCTAAGAGTTACATTAAATGCATTGTTTCTATGCTTAAAACAATTTGGTTTTCTTAAGATATTGATTTGCCTTTTGTAAACTTTTTTATGTTCCTAATTGCATTATGACCATATTCTTTATGTAGAGATACGGATAGGATTTATTTTATTCCTGATAATTCTGTTTTGTGTTTTTCCTAGAAAACTATGTAACTGTTGTTTGTTTATCAGACATGCAACACCCAAACAGTGTTTTGAGATAATAGCCATCACCTGCAAGACAGCTTAAAAGGATTAGTGAAACTGACCTTCTGGGTGTTCAACAACTGAGACCTAGAGAATGATCAGGAGATAAAAGGACTATGGAGAATCAGCCAATATTTGGCCCTAGTCCTCCAAGGTCAAATAAGACCCAGGGAAGGACCTTGCTAAAGGCCCCTGCAACTCTGGTGAGTCATCTGACCTCCCAATACAGGGAGATCATGAAGGTCCCAGAGACTGGGAACCACCAGCACATACTCTGCAAAAAGGAGGGTCATCAGAGGGGAAAATGTCCTCTATGCTTCAAGTGAAACCAAGTGGTCAGGAATACCATGACATGAACTGTCCTGGAAGATGGTACAACTGGTAGAGGTAAAGCCTTACCAAGTCCCTAAAAATAACCTTGAGGAGACTTGACTGATCTTAACATCAAAAATTGTTAGAAAAATTTATGCTTGCCCAGCATAGGGCTACCTGCTTGGTCTTGAATACCCAGAAAAAACAGTATAAGCAGAGGCAAATGTGCTATTTCAAGAGTGACAAAAAGGAGCTATACTAAAGCCATTTATATAGTACTTCTACCTTTAAACACACAGAAGAATAAGATACGGCATCAATGCCCAAAACTTCCCTCCAGTTAAGTCCTTATAAGATGCTGTAAAGTTAAACTTGTCATTCTTGAGATTTTACAGGCCTAGGACCATTAGACACAAGTGGAAATCCCTATTCCTGTAAGCTCCTGGAGGATCGGAGTCCTGCCCCAAATCCTAAAGACAAAAAACCTGGTTAAGCCCAGTTAAAAACAACATGCTTGGTTTTTTTCCAGGCTTCGTGCCATAAAAAACTTTGCTGATATGCAAAAACAACTAGACAATGTTCACCAATCAAAAAGAATCTTTGGTTACGGTTCTTCCTGGATAGCATGGCTCCTACCCTTTTTAACTCCTTTACTCATTTTCCTCCTCATCCTACTCTTTGGGCCATACATAATCAACCCAATTATGTCACAAATTCAAAAAATCCCTAACTTCTCTGTCAATGAGCTTCTTCTCTTATATACCAAAGGCCAATGCAAACACTCAGGATCTCTAAGATCCTCACAGTGTCTGCAACACAGCTTCTAGCCCTAAATCCACTTCTGCCCCATTATCATTCAGGGAGTAGCTTGAACGAATACGGTGGCACATTTCCCAATATAAATATTATAAAACCTCTGGAATGTAGGCACTGTGACATCTGTGAGGTCTGGCTGTAAGGTCTTGCTGGAAGAGACAGAGAAAGAAGGGACCCAAGAAAGGCATGGAGTTAGAGAAACACCCCCTGGCCATTACCTTGCCCTGAGATGACCTGGTCACTAGCCCACCAACCAGGGGTTTACACAACTACTCCTGTACCCCTCCTTACTTGCTCCATAAAAAGGCCCTAGTCTGTAAGGAAGGGGGCTCCTGACTCTTGTGGACTTTTTCCTGGTCAGTCCCCCTCCCAGACTTTACCCCAAATAAAGCCTGTTCTGGTCTGTCAAGCCGTGTTTCCTTTATCCCCATATTCCCCAACACCCATGAGGAAGAACAGTCTAGATAGATGGAACAGGATATGCAAACTCAGAGATATGGGGAAAAAAGGCATGTTTGACACAGAGCATAAATGTCTGTGCTGCTGAGTTAATAAATGTGTGTTTGTGTGTGTGTGTGCGCGCGCGCGCGTGTGTGTGTGTGTGTTTATTATGAGCCATATTGGAAAAGCCACTGTCTGCCCTATCTTGGAGTTTGCATTAGACCTCATAGCCAATGAGGAGGACTTTTAAGTTGGAATGTGATATGGTCAGCTCTGACATGTAGGAAGGCAACTCCGGAGGCAGCAGGTGGGAAGGGAGAAGCTGGAGACTTGGGGGTCAGTTTGGAGCACTTGGAGTTGTCTCAGAAATTGCAAGGACATCAGTCCTAGCCTATATTGGTCAGATCAACAGAATTCACAGAATGAAGAAAGGAAGGGAGGGGGGAAAAGGATTTATTAGATTAGCTCACAATGTAGTCCTGAATTTTGACCGCACGTGAAAAGTCAGAGGAATTAGCAGCTGGTCAGGCAGTCTAAGAGCCGGAGTCCCAGGATTGAAACAACCACCAATTCAGTTCAGTCCAAGATGTGAAGATAAGGAAGCTCTTCGGAGAAACGATGGTGAAGTTTCAGTTAGAAGAGCTGGGGGCTGATGATCTCAGACAAGAGCAGAAGATCAAGAAGTTCTCCAAGGAAACGGCAAAGTTGGAGACTGACGATCTCAAACAAGAGCAGATGCGTTTTCCTCAGAAAGAGTCACAGCTCAGCTCTACGCGGCTTTCTCCTTCTTTTTTTCTAAGTCCTGCACCTATTAGAACCCTGCTACCCACATTTAGGGCAGGACTTCCGGTTCAATCTGCTGTTATACAACCAAAGTCACATGATCTTAAGAGGGTCAAGTTGATATACCAGACCAACTATCACATAGCCAATGTGGGCAATGAATCAACAACAGTTCACTAGAAAGGAAGACATCAGGGGTCAATCATTCAACTGATTGACATAGGGAGAGGATTAAGATGTCCTGGGCTGGGCATGTAGTTCAGTGGTAGGGTGCTTGCCTAGCATATGTGAGGCTCTGGGTTCAATCCCAGCATTGTGTGTGTATGTATGTATGCATGTATGTATGTAAAATAAATAAATAACATAAAACTTTCTGAGTGCTGGGAGGCAGATCTGGGGTTTTTGTAAGAGGGCTTTATCAGGTATGACTCAAGCAAGCTGTGTTCAGAGAGATTAGTAGCAAGTCAGCAGAAGACCCCCCCCTTCAAGCTGTATTCAGAGAGATTAGTAGCAAGTCAGCAGAAGACCCCCCCCCTTTAAAAGAACAGTAAAGCACTTAAACAATGTGTTGCATCTTTTGTCAAGTGTAACTTGTGAACTGGGAGCAGTACCACACAAGTAGAGTTGAGACAGGATATTCCTATATTCCTTTATTCACTTCCATTTCGATTCAGCTGAAGGAATTTCTGTTGTTGTGCTAGTTTGTTCTTGTCCTGCAATTAATCTGCCACCTTGTGGCCTAATGAGAAATTTCAATTTTCATGGATGGAAGAGGGAGGACTGATGACATACACAAACCTATAAGACTCAATCACTATCTGGAGCATGAAAGGGAGGGAAGGGGGAGGGAATAGGGTGGGATTGGAGGGAGGGCTAAATGTGCAATGTGTGCATGTATGATGTTGATACTCTGACATATATCAAATTGTATAATTACAATGCACCAATAAATGAACATAAAAAAGAAAGTCAATATTCTTTTGACTAATACGAACATCAATGTAGTAATGACTATCAGGAAGAATGTATCAGCACAGGAGCTAGCAGCTCCTCTAACTACATAATGCCTCTCTCACCCACATCCATAGGTGTTTTGAGATAGGAATTCATAGAGTAATGAGGAAATGTTTGAATTATAGATGTTCTTGTATCTATTTACTTTTGACTCCATAAAACAAAAACTAGAATATTTTCTTTGTATTTCAATGTGAAGATTGCCTAAAAACTATATATTCCTATGTTTTACATAGCTTTTTTTGTCTTGGTGACCCAAATACCTGACAAGCACAACTTAGAGGAAGGCAGGTTTATTTGGAGCTCATGGTTTCAGAAGTTAGTCCATGATCAGTTGACTTCCAGGCAAGAATCCTAACAGCAGGGCCTCAGGGCATGGCTGAGGAGGAAAAACTAGGCTCAGCTCATGGTTAGGGGAGCAGAGTGGGAGGGGAGGGGAAAGGGCCAGATACAGTGCCCAAGGCCGCACCCCCAGGGATCCATTCCCTCTAGCTATGTCCTGCCTCCAAATCTGGCTGCCTTGCCAATATATCAAGTTTTAGGGGACATTTTAAATCCAAACCATAGCACTCCACAAGATTAATTCCAAATTCCAAATAGTGTTTAAAAATAATAAGGTGAGTTGCAAATACAGATAAAACCAGGATACTAAATAAACACTCAGTAAGCTAAAATAAAGATGAACACAGAAAAATTAGTAGAATCTCTTTTCTGTTTCTATGAAACCATTAAATCATAACTGATCTTTTTGAGAAACTAAGAGAGCTGCCTTGGTGGGAGATGGATGATCTTTGAATGAGATCATTTCTTACAGTCGACACAAGGCAAATAACAATACCAATCCTGAAATATGTCTGTCAGGAGTGCAGAGCAGCAGGACAGTCTAAGGACCAGCACAGAGCCATGCCCATGCAGAATGTCAGCCTTGTCCTTAGTTCAACCTTTCTCTATCTCCAAAATGCTACCTAAGGAAAGATGGCCTTCAACAGTTATGTTTTTCTAGTTTCATATTAAGAACATGAGTGTGGCCAAAGTTTATTTTTGCTTTTTTGTGAAGCAGAGGTGTGCAAAGCAATTAGAAGCATAAACACGATTCTTAAAGGATATTTAGACCATCTAGCTACTAATAGTTTTCTAAAATTTCCACTTTTGTATCTTTATTTTAATCTGAGTATACAACTGCTATTAATTCTTTTTTGTGTGTGTTTGGATGGCATTTTATTTTTTTATTTTATTTTATTTTATTTTATTTTTAAAAAAATTTTTTTATTGGTGCATTGTAGTCTCACATCACAATGAGTATCAGTTTGGTGTTAACATACATGCATACAGCTCTTGGTGTCCCTCCCCCCCGCCTCCCTCCCACATGTAGCACTGAGAGTGATGTTGGTATAATCTCATATATACACATTGTTTATGACAGTAATTCCATGGAGTTACTACTTTCTTACCCTTCCCCTTCCCTTGTACCCCTTCCCTTGCACTACTGAGGGTTCTCCATTGTCAATGGAGTCCGTTTTGTGTCCCCACTACTCCCTAGGTTGTGCATATTAATGAAAACATATGTCCCTTCTTTTTTTGTGATTGGCTAATCTCACTTAACATAATGTTCTCCAGATCTTTCCATTTTCTTGCAAATGCTGTTATTTTGTTCTTCTTTATTGCTGAGTAGAATTCCATTGTG
>PVJS01021448.1:0-31496 GCA_004027185.1 Glis glis
TGGAATTGATGTAACAATTTCTTGGTCCTTTTGCTTGGAGATGATCAAACCCACCTCATATGGTTGTTGACAGTGTTCAATGAAATGAGCACAGAGCACAACATGGTGGCCCAGTGCAGTGTGGACATCGCTCTCCTTCTGTCTTGATGGGGTGAGACGAGCTGAGCACAGTGTTATAGAAAGAGCCATCTGGTCGTGGTAGCACAGGCGTCCTGGAGAAAGGACAGAGACCATTGGATTAATACGGATCAGGAGGGTAACAGTGGGATGGAGAAGAAACAGATTCTAGAAACACTATGAAAGAAGGAGTGCTGAATTTAGTGACGGTTGGACTCTGGGGGCGGAGAATGGAAATGATTGGGAGAGATCATCATTCATCCCATGGTCTTAGGCCTGGCTTTGTGGGGAACCGTGCATTTGGCAGAAATGGAAGCTAGAGAGTGGAGGATGGGATGGGGGCCACCCCATCCAGAGGTCATGTTGAAAGTGCGGCGAGGACCCTGGAGGCAATGGAGAAATGGCGAGGACGTCTAGAACCATCAGCCAGGGAGTGCCACGCTGAGATTGACGCCCTTGGCCATTTCCCTGGTGCCTCTACTGGACATTGAGCCTTCCTTCCCCACCAACGCATCCCAAGTGGGAGCTGCAGCCTGTTAATTACGGGCGTTGACTCCTGGTCTAGTGTGCCTTGGGCCAGTGTTTGAGATCTGAGATAAAGGACCCTATTTCCTGTCTTCCCTCCAGCCATTCCCTTTAAAAAGAAAATAGGGTATCACAGCTAAATTTCAGATCTACTTTCCCATTTTCCAAGAGGAAAACAAATAGGGTCCCTAAGCAGGAGTGTTTTTCTGGCTAAACGCCGTTGGTGAGTGGGACATTGTTATTCCCGTATTGTTTATTTCAGACATGCCAGGCCTTCTCTGATGCTTGACTTCACATGCTCATTTTATCTGCCTTAGTAGCAGAATAACATTATAAACCGCCAGGGAGGAAAGAGAAGCAGTGCAGGCAGATGAATATTTCCTGACTCCCTGTCCAAGGATTCCTTTTGCATGTGGAAAGCAGGTAGAAGAGAAGCCTTGGTTTATTTCTTGATGATCCAATGGCACATGTAGTCTAGGATTTTTGGAAATCACACCTCATTCAGGGCCACCCACAGGAGGTCCAGCCATCACCTGTTTTGGTCTCCACTTACTGGACCAGGCTACCCCCTGTAATACTGCAGGTGAAGTGAAGAGGCAAGAGAAAGAGCACAAAAACAGAACTCTTTTTCCAGAGCAGATGAAAAGAGTGAAGCTTTGGCCCAGAGTGGAAGGGTTCCTAGGAAAGCCAGAAAGGCGAATCACAATGACTAAGAGGAAGAGCTTAAGAGCCATCACTGGAAAGAATTTTTCTAGTCAAGGAGAAATAATCTGTAGAAAGATTTTCTATAGAAGAGTTTCTAGGGGAAACTACGGGGGAAAAGAACAGGTTAGATTAGAAGTGAAATGGAGGCACTGTTTCTAGGACTGGTAAGGAAGACTGAGTGGCTTAACCCCTGGGTCCTGGAGAAAACTGTAATCCCAGAGGAAACTCGGGCTGGAACCCCAAAGACTTCAGGGATTGCTATATGAACAGAGAGCTCAATGGAGCACAATGGCGAGTACACACATAGACCTAAACACACACATGGGGAGATAGTACAAGATAAAGTTGTGGTTCCAAGCACAATTAACAGTAGATCCATTAATAATAAATGCTTTTGAGCAACTCACTAAAACATTTGGAGAGAAAAAAAATTAAACAAGCTCCCTTCCTCACTCCTTCTAGCAAACTAAATTCTACCTGGATGAAAGATAGACAAGCAGAATCACTAGAAAAGAAACAGATAAAACTGTCCACGTGACCATGTACATGACTGTGTGTGGTATGTACACAAAGTCAGAAGCCAAAAGTTAATCTGCAAAAAAAATTTATAACACATATGACAGAAAAGGGCTAATTTCTTTCATTTGACATCTGAGACTTCTTAACGATTCAAAACAGAAAAAAGAATTCTCAAAATTCATTAAAGAAAAAAAGCTCTTACGAACCGTCAGAAAAGTGGGCAAAGGATAGTCACAGAAGAAGAAAGAAGATGCTTCTAAACATATCAAAAGATGAATCACTTCAATCATCATTGGAGAAAAGCAAAATAAATGATACTTTTAACCTATTAGACAAGAAAAGATGAATTTTGATTATATCCTCGTGCCCTGTAGGCAAGAGTATACAGAATCAGGCCCATTATGCACTTTTAGTGGAGAGAAAAATGTGGTATAGCACCTTTGGAGGATGACTTGGCAATATCCACCAAAATTTTACATTTCCATGTCATTTATTTCCAGGAATTTAAACTAGAGATATGTATTTATACATGAGAATGATTATACACATACAGAATGCCCGTTGCTTTATCCTCACAAAGAACTAGATATAAAAGAAATGTTCTTTAGTATAGTATTAGTTTTCTTTTGTGTGTGGGTGGGGGGCAGGTACTGGAGATTGAACCCAGGGTATCCTATTACTCTTTTATTTTCATTTTTGGAAACAGGGTCCTGCTAAGTTACCACACACTGCCCTCAAACCTGTGGTCCTCCTGTTAGCCTCTTAATATGGCATTAGTTTTTAAAAGACATTATGATACAGCTGATCAATGAAGTACTAGGAAGTAATTACTAGGAAGTTATTAAAATGGATAAAGTAGATCTGCATGTTTCATTTCTCTACTTCAGTATAACAAACCACCTTAAAACATAGTAGCTTAAACCATGAACCAGCATTAGCTATCTTTCAGGGTCCTGCAGCTTGTCTAGGTTCAGCTAAGCAGCTCCTCTGCTCCACATGGGCATGCGTGGCTGCAGTCGCCCAGGGCTGTGTGGGTCAGAGGGCACCGAGTGGGTCAGTCACGTGGCCCCAGCGCGCTGGCTGGCAGGCCTCCATTGCTGCTGGTGGCCAGTGCCTCTGTTCTCTGTTTCTCTGTGTGGTGTCTCATGCATCTCACGCACAGTGGCTGGGTTCTGAAAGGGAGCAGTTCGAGCCTTGAAGCAAAGTCAGCAAGTCTCTTAAGGGTTTGTCTCACAGGTTACACTCCCCGTTCTAGTAGCCAAAGCGGGTCACTGAGCCATCATGGCTCTAAGAGGGAAAGCAGGGAGAAGAGGCAAAGGTTTGGGGTCACCTGTAACCTACCACAGTGTGCTTTCCATTCATGCACATGCACCGAGGTACATGTACGTGCATACACATGCACACACACACACACACACACACATGCACATACACGTACATACACAGAAATATGCAGTTTGTAAAATGATCCTTGAGAAACATCATAATTTGGGCACCAGTGGAAAAGGAATAACTTCTTTGTACCATTTATTTTCTTATGATGAACATGTACATTTTTGAATTGAAAAAACACTTTTTTAAAGGAAACCAAACCCATTTATTGAACTATAGCAAGCTGTATTCGGTGGATAAGGTATAAATTTACCACCCACACACAGACAGTCCCTACTACAATGGTTCAATGTAGTACTGTTTGACTTTACAATGTTGTCAAAGCAATAGGCGTTCAGGAGAAACTGTGCTTCCGATTTTGAGTTTTGATTGCTTCCAAGCTAGTGATACACGATAGGATACATTCTCTTGGTGCTGGGCGATGGCAGTAAGCCACTGGTCCTGATCACACCACACAATACTCTGTGTTGTACGCCATGGTGTTCTGTAGGTTGGTGCATTCAATGCACTTGCAGCTTTTGATACTTTCGGCTTTCTTTATTGGAATGTAATCCCAGGGTAAGCAGAGGAGCAGCTATAGAGAGTGTGTGTGTGTGTGTGTGTGTGTGTGTGTGTGTGTGTGTGTGTGTACTGGGATTAAACCCAGGGCATTCTACCTCCGAGCTACACCCTTATCCTCCCCCGCTCTTTTTAAAAATTTTTTGTTTTGAACCTTTCCCTCTAATTAGGCAGCTCTACCCTCCAAGGAGCTGACTGATAGTAGAAAATCTGCCAGACAGAGGGGTAGAGGCTCTCGTCCTATGCCATGAAGCAAGGAGGAGAGCACTGCTTCCCTTGGGGCGATGGTCTTGTGGACTCCAGTGCCTTCTTTTGGAGGCCCCTGGCTTGTTGATGTGGTTTCTCTAACAAGCCTTAGGATTTAGGTATTGGGGCCCAGGGTGGTTGCTAATGTGGACAGCCAGAAGTCACCATGGAAGCCCAGGCTTAAGGAAGGACTCAGACTCCCCCGCTGAGCTGCAACTCATGACAAACAAGACATCCAAAAATACAGCACTGTGTGTGTGCAGAGAGCTATCCCGTGCCGGATCCACACGTGTGCAGGGGCACATGGTGAGGACGGGACGGCCTCCTGGAGGGAATTCTGTGGAGCTGCCCCCAACGCTAACATGGCACTCCACCAAGATCCATCAGCCAGACCTTCTGCAAGAGACTGGAGGCTGAGAGGCAGCACAGGCTGGTTGCTGCAGGTTTTTGCAAGCTTCTTTCTGGTAGTTCTCACTCCTTCCTGCCCCGCCCCTTCCACCCTCCGGCCCATGCATGCTCACGCACACACACACACCTCCTATTAGCTGTTGTTCTGTGCCGATGTGCTCATTAGGTTCTACAATCAAATAGGACAGCTGTGCTCAGGCCTGCACATGTACATATATGTGCACGTGTGTGTGTGTGTGTGTGTGTGTGTATGTACACACTGCTCAGCTGTGTGGGGATGTGCAGATGGGTGGGTGTGAGCAGGATGGAGAGACAGCTTTCTGAGCCTGTATCAAGAGCAAGTGCCAAGTTCAAGCTGTAGAGTGTATAAATGTGTGCAGAGTAGATCTAATTGGTATATGTATGAGTAAGAGAGAGAAAGTGAGTGAGCGCAAGAAAAGAGAGTGACAGAGAAGAATGAGTCTGGTGGCAGTATCTCCAGAAAGGTTGGCCTGGCGATTCTAGAAAGTTGGTCTGGTCTGGACAATCTGGCAATCAGCTCCATTTCTTCTTCCTCTTTGAGAAAGGGGAGTGAAGCAAGAGATGCACGTGTCCCCAGCACAGCCAGTGTGACAGTGGGTGAGATTCTCAATCTGTGTTTTGGGAGAAATCCCAAGGCAAGGGAGACAGGGCCAAAAGGGAAGGATCCTGCCCCTGAGAGATGGGGCCTCTGGCCTGGGAGCACTGACTCTGTCGATCACAGGGCACAAACCCAAGAGTCCTGTCTCCCCTGCCTGTGGATCTCAGGGAAACCCACATTTCTTTTGCATAGTGAACAAAGATTAAGAGCATGGACTTCGGAGACTGATTACAGCCCCATCACTCCCTATCTGACTGAGCTTTGACAAGTTGCTTAATCTCTGGCCTCAGTTTTCTCACTTGTAAAATGGGGGTAAGATAATAACAGTACCAATCTTGTAGAGTGTAAGGGAGGGTAAAATGCAAACTTATTGTCAGATCTTAACACATAACAAATAATCAATAATTGGTAAAGTGCTACTGTTCTGCTTATAATGACCATGGCAGCGATTCTGTTTGCTTCTCACAAGATTCCCATGAGCAAAGCTGCTGCTTAGTATAGTTCTAAGAAGTGCTATTCATCCTTAGTCTATGCAAATGAAGTTTGTGTGGTACTCAGCCCATACAACTGCCCGTGTAGGCCAGGCTGAGTAAATGGGAAGGAGGTTACACAGCCGGAATGAACCCAGGTCTCCGGGCTCATGAACCCAACCAGTATTCACAGCTTGGAGAATATGCCTTCTACTTACACTCCTCATTTGGGTCCACCCTCACCATAAACTGTCCTTCCTGCCACCTTGAAAATAAGGAGAGTCCTCAAAGGAAGAAGCTACAGTTTTCCTCCAGGGGCCCAGCCAGAGAAGAAGATCGCAGCTGCCACTACCCTTCAATGAATGGGGCAGAACTGGGCCTTATCCCCTCGGATAGGCATGACCAGCCTGGGACAACTTGGGCACAGGCTGGCACAGTCCTTCCCTGCCTTCCACCAGGGACTCCACACCAAAGTGCCTCCTTGTTGGATGGGACCTGCAGCCTTTCGAGCATGCTTTCTAGCCACCCGTGGTGCGATTTGCTTTGCCGTGTTTTGCTCTGAAGGGAAGGGTCGGTATGTCTGCTGCGGCTGGGGGCTGAACTGGGAGAGGCAGCTAGTATGAACAAAGGGCTGAGCTCTGCCTCCCTCCAGCACTCCTGTCCACGGTCACCGGGGCCTGAGCTATGTGGCTACCGCCCGCAGCACTCAGCTTTGCAGGGAGGTGTGACATTTGCAGCGATGATCATAGTAATCATGATGCCGTAGGCCTGTGAGTGCCTGTGCAGTTTTCAGGGAGATTTTGCTTCTTTAATTCATTTTTCAGTCCAACCTTGTGCTTCCGCCATCGAGAGGGTATGTTCTATCTGACAGGCCCATGCTGAGAACTGTATGTGCATTATCATAACAAACCTATTGTTCATCCCCGTGCACAGACGAGGGCTGGGATGGGACATGGTAACCATATGAGGCTTCCCAAGATGACACAGCAGAGCCCAGAATCCAAGTCAGGTGTCTTCAGCTCTGAGCCCAGCCTCACAGCCACTATGCTTTACGTGTAAGTTACATAGGGAGGTAGATTATTACCCTGTTATGAAGGAAAGAACTGAGCTCTAACAAATGTTAAATGCCTCGTCAGAGGCCACACAGAGAGTCCATCACAAATCCAGAACCTAGGGTCTGACTAGCGCTGACTAGTCGCAGAGCCTTGATATGATAACTTTAATTTTTAAGACCCCATTTACAAATCCATTTATGGCAACTTCATAGGATGTTTGTCTTCACACTTCATAGATGGAAAACCCAAGGTTCAGGGCAGGAAAGGATTTGTCCAAACTCTTCTTTTTGTAATACTGGAGACTGAACCCAGGGATGCTCTATCACTGAGCTACATCCATAGCTTTTATATATTTTTATTCTGAGACAGATCTTGCTAAGTTGCCAAGGCTGGCCTTGAACCTGCAATCCTCCTGCCTCAGTCTCCCCAGTACTGGGATTACAGGTATGTCCAAATTCTTCTAATCAATAATAGGACAGAGCTCGTCTCCATACTGGGAGTGGGTTCCAGGAACCCTCCCAGGAGCTGCCTCTGACCTTCTATCTCCTCTGCTAGTGAAGAGAGTTATGTGGTCTCTTTCTCTAGTTAGCATGCTGTAAGAGCTTCTAGGCAGAACAGGAGAGAATCTGTGTTTAAAAGTACACAAGCTAATGCCTTTCCAAGGAACCTTCAGTTTTAAGATGGCAGGCCACAGATTGCAAGCTCTAAGCCACCACGGAGAAAAAGCCATGGATTTGGAGCCTGGATGCTCAGTTCCTTCCTGACTGTTCCCTTAGATGTTCTTTTGCAGTAGCGTGAACATTGTCCCCAACGCTCTCCCACCAGGACTGAGAGAATCCAGGGAGCCCAGTGTTGCTCGGCACATCATGTCACTGCCTGGGATTTATGTTGAGAGATGGACAAATAGACCAATCACCTGCGATGTTGACTTATCTAGGATTCTTCACGAAGGGGGGTTGTGCATGTGCACATGCACACACACACACACACACACACACACACACACACACACACCTATTGTGGAATTCATTTATTGTCAAAGGGACTGCATTACCAAGAAATGAACTTTGATGTTGCAAGGTGATTGAAAATGCCTTGAGATAATTTCACTGTAGCTGCCTGGTTCAAATGGTCCTTTCATGACAATGCAGTGTGGTTTCTGCAAAGGGACACTGACGTATGCCCAGGCTTTCAGAGACTATTTTGGGATGAATGAGCTGCTGGGCTGGCTTTTGTGGGTCCTCATGAAATGAAATGAAGCTGGAGGCCTTAATTCTGGGCTTTGTCTTCATGGCCAGACACAAAGCATGGAGGTACTGGGACCGGCAGAGGCAGGAGCTGGGTTTGAAGGGACTTAGCTCATCAACCCAGCACTGCTGAGGTCCAAGGCTGTGGGAGATGAATGTCTTGCCTGGAAGGATACTCTCAGAGATCTATCTGCCCACCACACATGCAGGCCTGCTGGCCATGGTGGGGCAGGGAGAGGATTGCAGAAGAGATTCACTGTGCTGAATAACGGGCTACATCTCACAGCAGAGACGATGCCTGAGACCCAGGGCTCCTCAGGCTGACTCCCTGGCCCTGTGAGAATGATGCCCACCAGGTAAACTCCGAGGCAGGGGACCAGCCAGAGGAGGATGCTCACCTGATAGAGGGCCAGCCACAAAATTTGGTAAAGAGAGACATGGGTACATGTGGCACAACCTCAAATAGCTGCTTCTCCTGCTGCTCAGAGAGTTCTTAAGAAGAGAGGGGCCACAATGAAGGTAAAAATGAGCCAAATCAAAAAGTCTGGGGAGCTAAAGATGCAAGCCACTTTGCTAGGTAACCTCTTACAGAGGGTGTTCACCTCGCTCCCACCTGACTCTTTCAAGAGTGGATATTTTTTCGGGTTCATATGAGATGCTCTACTGATCCCCTAGCTGGATGAGAGGGTCGAAAGGGATCATGACCAGAAGCCATATTCCTTAATTATAAGCACAGAGTGTGGCCAGTGGGTGGGTGGGTGGCCTTAGGTGGGTGACATTGGATTTAAGACATCCATTTTGGGCTCAGTCTCCCAGGAGCTGTGCTCTCTGCACATGGTTTCTTGCACTACTTTCCTTTATTCTGCAAACACTTCCTGAGTGCTAGCCTGGGCTTGGAACAGTGTTAGGGGCTGGGTGATGCCAAGGACAGATGAATGACACTTTCCCTGCCCTTGAGAAGGTCACACAGTCCAGGGATAGATAAGGACGTGTAAGCTACTATAATACCAAGAGGTGTTATAATACATTATAATAAAAGAAAGAAGAAAGTGTGTGAGTGGCTGACTGTTGGGTGGGGGAAGACCTATGAAGTCTTCACAGAAGAGACTTGAGCTGGTCTTGGAGATTAAATAGGAGCCATTGAGGAAGAAAGGAAGGTAAGAGACTCCTGAAAAAGAGAAAGGACACACAAACTCTCCAAAACAAGAAAGAACAAGGCACCAGCAAGAAGTTGCATGGTAGCAGCAGCGTCCTTTCCTGGCCCAGCTCAACCACCAGGAAGGAAATGCGGCAGGCAGCAAGGACCTTTGATAATGCTTTCCAGTCTGCAAAGACTCACCTATGGGGTTTCATTTGATTCTCTCATGACCCTGTGGGTATTAGCCCCATTCTACAGATGGTTAATGAATTGGGGTCGTACACAACTTCAGCTGCAGTGCTAATGAGAAGGATGCAAGGGAGGGGGCAGCCAAGAATTCATAGTCTTTTCTCCCATCAAGGTGAAGATGAGGGGGGGAGGGGAAGCCATGCTAGCCAAGACTTCCTTTTCATTGATCCTAAAAGGAGGAGTCGACTACACTGCATTTAAGATGTATGGCTGCCAATTGTCATCAAGTAAAATTTATAAACTAGTTTTTCTGAGATCCTAAAAGCTGTAAGCTGGAATGGAAATATTAAGACAGCACTGCACCCATCCGCCTGCCTCTGCCCATCCTAGACCATCCTCAGGGGCTTCCAGCAAAGAATTTGCTAGCAGCATAGCAATCATCCAGCTGGGACTACTCTCCTTCTGTTCATCGTGGCACTGTCCTTCCTATCTTCTGAGCTCAAAGCCATGGAAGTCATATCTGGATTCTCCTTTCTTCCTGCGTACTATAGTTACAGCAAGACATTTTTAACACCTGTTATATCCATCTATTTCTTTCCATTTCCACCACTACTGTGCTGCTTTAGATCTACACTTCATAAAGGGGCTTCTCTGCTTCCCCACCTTGTCTCCTGGCGCAGTCACCCCACATGCCACCATGAGATCACTTGGTCTAAGGCAAAGCTCTGGCCACTTCATTCCCCCATCCAAAACCACTGTAGCACATCATAAGTGCTCAATACATGTTTGGTGCATGAAATAGTCCTCAAAGGCTCTATATTTCCTGCTCAGTAAAGTCCAAATCCCTTCATCTGCATTCAGAGCTTTCTATAATCGCATCCCCTGTTATCTTTTCAGCCTCATCTTCAACTAATCCCTCACCCAGCTTGCTCTACTGATAATTGGTGAAGTCTACTCTACTTTAATCATCAAAGTTCCTCGAATGATAAATAAATCTCCTCCCACTCACTCATTCCTGTCTCCCTGGGACCGTGTCTCCCATTTGTCAACACAAGTAGTGGAATTTGTGTTGGAATGCCACCTCTTCCAATGAGCCATATTGGGTCAATCCAAAGATGTGTGTCTATATTTAAGAAAGATGGGGAAATAATGTTCTCTGAGGTCACAAGTCACTTCAGTGCTCTGAATATCATTTTTTTAATCTGTTAAAAATAGCCATAATAGTCATCTCACATACTTGCTGAGATTAAATGAGATAATGTATGTTAAAGTATTTAACAAATGATTATCTGGGGTTTAACTATAATTATCATACACATATTAGCATTATAATTATACACACATTTTTCTCCTCAATAAACTCTACATCTATTGTTTCTAATATACTAGCACTTGAAATATGGCTAGTCCAAATTGAGGTACACTGTAAGTGTAAATATATGCCAGATTTTGAGTATTTTCACCTTAAAAATGGTAAAATATCTAATCAATAATTTTGTAGTGCTCATATGTCAAATTAATAATATTTGGATATATTAGCTTAAATAGAGCCTACTAGCTAAGTAAATTTCCTATGCTTCCTTTTACTCATTGAATGTGGCTACTAGAAAATTTTAAATTGCAAATGGAGCTTATGTTATATTTCTTTGGACAGTGCTACCCTAGAGAATCTGGAAACGTTGAATTCATCTTTTGCAGCACCTCATGGGAACACTATCAATATTTGTCAAATGAATTGTGAGATAAGTCACCTCTCTTTCCTCCATCTCAGAAGTTGTAGGAAGTTTGGTTGTGATATTAGACTGTGTGGGGATGAGCCGGGCACAGGGGCTCTGGCTCTGGACCAGTCCACATCTGGTGAATAGGTCGCACCCTGCAGGGCCACCACCGCCACACCTCTCAGCCTTCAGAAGCCACTTGGAGAGAAGAACAGATGAATTAGGACATGATTTTTCACATGAAAACAAAGTTTTCTGATGAATAAACTGCCAGCACTTCCCAGCATCCTAAGATCGCATCCTCAGCAGCATGCTAAGATCGCATCCTCAGCAGCATCTTAAGATCGCATCCTCAGCAGCATCTTAAGATCGCAACTCCCACCTATAGAGCAAAGGAAAGGGATGCACCATGCCCCTTGCGCGGGAAGGGCAGTGACTTGGGTGGGAAGCCTGGAGCCTGTCCTACTAGGCTACATGCATAAGGCCACCTGTCTTCACCAGGACTCACTGCCAGAGCAGGAAAAGGAGCCAAAAGCAGTTCGAACTGCTGAGAGCACTGGCCCGGGATGCTGGGTCGCACTCCCTGGCCAGCTAGCCAAGCTAATTTGCGGGCCATGGACACTCCCATGCCCTCCCTACCTGGCTTCTCCCTTCCATTTGAATTCCTCTGCCTCCTCAAACAGCAGAACCCCGGCCTTGACACCTGAGATACACTGAAGGGTCAGCCCTGAGCAGACACTGTCGTGGCCTGCCATCAGGGGATACATGGACCAGTGTCCACCAACCAGCCCCCTCCTAGCTGCAGCCAGTGACAGGTCATCTCTCCAGGGCTGACCCCCCCAAGACAAGCCAGCAGATGAGGACACCCAAAGTGAGGGACCATGTAGCCCTGCCACCTTTCAACTCCGTAATAGTGTTTGAAGAGATTATAGGACTTTTTAAAATAGCATCTTAGCAGGCCTGGGAGAGGGATTTGTCTCTCCTGAGTGTCTTTTCCTCAGGATGTGTGTCAGAAGGATTCTTAAATCTTCAGAAACCCCTCATCTCTCCACGAGCATGAGAACGTGGTAGCAGTAAGGCACAGTAAAAAACCTGCTGATAGACAGATGGAATGGTGTAATTATACGCAGGAGGGAGAGAGGGAGCGTTTGCTGAAATTATTAGTGTGGGCAGACAATTAGAGGCTTTTCCAGAAGATTACACTTTTCCCTCCCATCTGCGCTCCATTTAGGAGTTTTTACATTCACAATGCTATTTCCTCCTCAGCTGTGCCATTTGCCATTTCGCCCAAATTATTATTGTGCTTGACTTTGCGTTCGTTCAGATTTCACCAGCATTGCCATCTTCTCTTCTTGGCACTTGCTTGCTCTCTCTCTCTCTCTCTCTCTCTCTCTCTCTCTCCCTCCCTGTATCCCTCCCTTCTCCCCACTTTCCATCTCTTCTTCCTTTGCTCTCTCTTCCTCCCACTTCTCTGGTCCCCAACAAAGATCCTCAAATACCCATCAGGGGTAGGCTGCCTGTCTGCAGCCTACGTGGGGCGTGATCTAATGCACAGTGATGGAGAAGGGGTCAAGGCCACCAATCACTCTGACTTCTGCTGACTTCTGCCCCGGGACCGCTCAGAAGCTGATGAGAATTGTTTTAACTATGTCATAATTTTTGTAATGTTTAACTTTTTAGTTAACATGTAATTATTGTACAAATTTATGGCAGATAGTGTGATATTTCAACACACAGTATGTCCTGATCAAATCCAGGGTAACTTGCATGTCCCTCTCCTGAACATTTCCTTATATTGGGAGTCTCTGATCTCCTTGCTTTTAGTCCTTCATAAAACATAGGCTAGGTTACTGTCACTATAGTCACCCTGCTATGCTGTGGAGCACTAGAATGTATTCCTTCTATCTAACTGTGTTTTGGTACCCGTTTAGAATCTGTGGTTTGGAGTGGGAGGAAAGAGCCAGTGTTTTCTTTTCATCCAGTTTTACCTGGGTGCAGGTTATCAGGGTTGTTCTAAATCTTCTGACTCATGTGGGTGGGTCCAAAGCTCTAGATCTGAGGGCCTCGTTCATAATCACTATTCACTTCTTTGTTTATTCGTTTAATTCGGCATCTATCATGTCCTAGTCATGCTACTTAATGCTGGAGGGTGGAAGGGAACCAACACTGATGGATGTCTGCCCTGAATCAGGGCCTGTGGCAGGAACTTAACAAGTAGGAACTAGTGTCCTCACATTTTAGATGAGGGACAAAAAGAAAAAAAAAAAAAAACAGATTCTGAGGGGTTGAGTTGCTTGCCCAGGTCAGAGACATAATGCCAGGCCCTGGATTCTGCCCTGCTCGGTTGGCCTGCAAAGCCGGCCATTTGCAACATTTCCTGGGGCCTAGGAAAACAAAGGATCTCACCCTCTTCAAGTCCTGTCCTCTCTGGATAAAGAAGCACATGAACAATTAAAGAACTGAAGAATGCCATAAGCCAGATAAACAAAGTTCTGGGGGAACCAGAGGAGAAAGTGACTCGGTCTATTTTCTGTTGCTATAGCAAAATACCAGAGACCAGATCATTTATAAAAAAATAGAATTTTTTTGGCTCATGGTCCTGGAAGCTATGAAGTCCAAGAGCATGGTGCCACCATCTTAGCATCTGGTGAGGGACTCCTTCCTGTAGTACAACTTGGTGGAGAGCATCATGTGGCAAGATAGAGCAAGTGTGCTAGCTCAGGACTCTTTCTCTTTTTCTTCTCTCCCCACCTCGTTGGTAGTGGGGGTTGAATCCAGGGGTATGCTACCTCCAAACTACTACCTCAGCCCTTTTTATTATTGACTTTGAAACAGGGTCTCACTAAGCCATTGAGGGTCTCACTAAGTTTCTGAGGCTGGCTTTGAACCTACGATCCTCCTGTGTCTGCCTCCTGAGTACTGGGATTACAAGTATGTACCACCACACCCAGCATCTCTTCCTCTTCTCATAAAGCCACTAATGCTTGAAGGGGGCTCACCTTTATGATCTCATCTGATCCTAATTACCTCCCCAAACCCTCACCCCCAAAATACCATTAACATATGACTTTAGGGATCGTTTCCAATGCAGGGTCTTTGGGAGCTCACGTTTAAATCATAGCAGTTCTAAATACACATTCTCAAGGAGCCTGAAGGGAATGCTTGAGCAACAGCCCAAAGGAGGACTAGGTGAACTCCACGGAGAGAGCAGGGAATGGCATTCTGAGCAAAGGGAACAGCAGGAGGCAACACTCACTGAATGCATTTTTTTTTTTTGTCCAGTCCTTTTACATACATCAAACCATTTAATCCTCACTTAGGTAGTCTCCTTTAATGCAGATGAAGAAAATGGAGCTCAGAAAGGAGAAGTCATTGGCTGGAGAGAAAGTGGTGCAGCACAGCCAGTGTCTGACCACTGGCCAGCCTTATTCCAGAGTCTAGCTCACATCCTAGGTCTGGAGAGAGCCACAGTGTATTTGGATGATAGGGGACATTTGGTGTGGCTGGCATGCGGTGCATGCAGGAGGACGGTATGGCTCCGGGATAGGAAAAGGAGCCTGATGTCAACTCACCCAGGACCTTGGGAATCATGTGATGGGGTGTGGTGTGGACAATCCTGGGGAGGAGGCGCCACTGGGGATTGTTAAGTTGTGATGGGATGGTCAGCAGTGTTGGGCACTCATGGAGGGTTTGGGGGGGCAAGAACCAGCCTGGAGGCCGGGAGATGAGTTGGAGAACAGGTCCAGCAGTCAAGGCCAGAAACAACGGGCTTCATGTAAAGCTGGGGGAGTTTGGAGGCGGATCTGGTACCTGACTGCAGGTTGGGGGCGAGGGGACAGCAGGAGCTGAGGATGACTCAGAAGTTACAGCCTGAGACAAATGGATGATGTTGTCATTAACCATGCTAGGGATTCAAGGGGGAGGAGAAGGTGCAGAAGAAAACAGAGAGGGGTACATTAACCAAGAAGGAAGCCTCAGCCCATTGGCGCTATTTGAGCCAAGGCATCTGAGGAGGCAGCAGTGCCCAGGAATCGGGGGCATTGCCATGAATTAGAGATCCCCTCATTCCTTCCCCCACCAAAAATGAATTAGAAATAGTCTTTCAGGGGTGCAGCTATAAATCTGCCACCTGCTTGCCTGTCTCCATGGGAAAAGGAGGATTCTCCAGGAATCAAGGTTCTCTCTCTGTGCCTCCTTCCTCTCTCTTGGATCTCTGTCCAGCTGAGTGAGGGTATCTCTAATTCAGAGTCCCTCCCACATTTCCCAAAGCTTCACCCCCTGTACCCCTGGTACCTGCACCCCTGAATCTCCATGCTCTCTCCATGCCCTCTTCCACTCTCTTGGATCTCTGTCCAGCTGCCCTTTGCAATGTGACAGAGCCCCAGAGACCCGGAAGATCACAGACAGGCAGCCACACACAGCACAGAGAGGCTGGCCCCACGTTACGTGACCCTTTGGCTCTCAACGCAGCTGGCTCAGAAAGCATCTGGGCAAAGAGACATTAGTCTCTAACCCTGTTTGCTGAGCCTGGAGATACAGGGGTGCAGGGACCAGGGGTATAGGAGGCAGGGCTTTGGGAAATGTGGACAGCACTGTTACCAACCTCACCAGCCAAATGGAACTCAGGTGCTATGTGATGCATTGACTTTTTTTTTTTGTGTGTGTGGTACCGGGGATTGAACCCAGGGGCGTTCTACCTCCGCGCCACACCCCCGGCCCTATTTTTTATACTTTATTTTGAAACCAGGTCTCATGAAGTTGCGGAGGGCCTCACTAGGTAGAGAGAGAGAAAGAGACAGGGAGAGAGAGAGAGAGAGAGAGAGAGAGCTGAGGCTGGCCGCGAACCCGGATCCTCCAGTCTCCACCTCCCAAAGTACTGGGATTACAAGCATGCGCCACCACGCCCGGCTATGCAGTGACTTTTGACTTTTTTTTTGTTAAAGCTAATCCTGATGGCATTGGGGTCTCTGTGAAATGGTACATTTAAATAATGGGCAACACTGGTCTAGGAAGCAGGAAATCAGACTGCCATTCTAACTCGATCTTGGGCAAGTCACTCCTTTCATTGAGGCTCAGATCATTTTCTGCTCTAATATTTTATAGATGGTGATGCTCCTGGTCACACAGATGAGCAACCCCTAGAAATAGCAATGAATTAGAACAAGGGTCGGCAAATGTTTTCTGTAGAGGGCCAGATGGTAAATATTTGTGGCTTTGCAAGCTCTGAGGTCACTTTCACCACAACTCAGCTCTGCTCCTGCCACGTGAGAGCAGCCATAGACAGTGTACGAACAAGCAAGCATGGCCATGTTCCAATAAATCTTTATTTGCAGAAGCAGAGGCCAGATCTGGACATTGTTTGCAGAGCCCTGACATAATATTTTGGGCAGTGAGCCTTGCATCTAATCTTCCAGTCAAAGCAAAGTAGTGCCGGACATGGTGGTCCATGCCTGCAATCCCAGTACTTGGGAGGCTGAGACAGGAGGATCGCAGGTTCAAGGCCAGCCTCAGCAACTTAGCAAGACCCTGTTTCAAAATTTAAAAAAATAAAAAGGGCCAGGGTGTAGCTGGAAGATAGAATGCCTCTGGGGTCAATCTCTACTACCAAAAAAAAAAAAAAAGGAGAGGAGTGAGAGGTTTTCATCCTTTCAAGAGTCAGTGAGCATGGGTTAAGAAAATGAGGCTAGGTTATATGTTAGCCAGCTTTTTATCACTGTGACCAAAATACCTGACTGACAGGTATTAAAATAGTCTTCCTGACATGAACTTAGAGGAGGAAAGGTTTATTTTGGCCCATGGTTTCAGAGGTTCCGTCCATGGTGGGCTGGTTCCATTGCTTTGGGCCTGAGGTGAGTCAGAAGGATGTGGCGGAGAAAAGCTGCTCCGATGCTGGCATCCAGGAAGCAGGGAGAGAGAGAGGAAGGGATCAAAGACAAGATATAGTCCCCAGGGGCACGTCCCCCAGTTATATCCTTCCTCAACTGTGCCCCACCTGTCTGCAGTTTCTACCTCCTCTCAGTAATCCATTCAAATTGTCAATCCATCAAGTGGATTAAGCAACTCATGAGGTCAGAGCCCTCATGTTCCAATCATTTCTCAAAAGCCCCACCCCTGAGCATTACTGCATTGCCTTCACACATGAGTTTTGGGGGGACATTCCATATCTAAACCATAGCAAGGTACTTATCTGCCTCTTCCAGCCCCCATCCCAACTGTCCTTGGAAGGGAAATTTACATGTAATGAGCATCTATGCTATGTTAAGTAAAAACACTTTCACATATATATATCTCCATCATTATTACTAACAGTAGCCCTGTATTAATATCCTCTTTTACAGATTTTTTAAAAATATGGCTCATAGAAATTAGGTAACTGCTCTAAGATCACTTTGCCTAGAGTAGAGTTAGATTAAATCTTCAAAGAAGCCAGGCATGGTGGTGCACACCTGTCATCCCAGTACTTGCGAGGCTGAGGCAGGAGGATCGCCGTTTTGAGGCCAGTGGGTGGTAACTTAGCGAGACCCTGTTTCAAAATAAAAAATAAAATGGGTCTGGGGGTGTAGCTCAGAGATAGAATGCCCCTGAATGCAATCCCCAGTAGCATAATAAATAAATAAATAAACAAACTTCAAAGACTTCGAACGGTACATGGCCATTCATTAATCCTAAAACATAGATTCCCATTCGTGGGAAGGCCTGGTCAGCACCCACAGAGCAGGTCTCCCCACATCCACCAGGGCTAACGGAGGCCTGAGCGATCATTCTCCCCCTTTCTTTGCTTCCTCTGCAGTATTTCCCTCCCCACTTTTAAATGTCATGGAGCGTGATGCTGACACAATCAGACAGAATCCCCAGTCCAGACAGCCCCCCAGCCAGGGGAGCCACAGCTCCAGCACACGCTCACTAGGATACAATGGAAAAGTGCAATTCACTTTAAATAGATTCCCATAAATAAGCAATAAAACAGGAACAGCCATTTGCAGTGAGCATTTCCAAGGTTTGATGAGCTAGGAGTTCGGACTGGGGGGAAAACAAAGAGCCTTTTTCATTATTTCCCCATCCCTGCAATTTTCTTTTACTGCCCGACGACTTCGAAAGGGAAAAAACGAATGTGGCTCCCTTAGGGATGGAGCCCGGGCTCTCGTTGCCTGCTGCAACTTGCCGAATTCAACTTCCAAATTGTCCAAGTGTTACTTTGTGAGCTGAGCCTCCTCTTTCTACCTCTTTGATTGATGGCTGCCTCAGCCCTGCCTTCTCCTTTCACCAACGCGCCCAGGCTTCTGTCCTTAAGTTTCGAGTGTCTGGGGAGATGAGGTGGGCAGATTGTGGCAGGATCGGAGGAAGGGCCAAAGGCTTGGAGTTCGAGCCCAAAGCCTTCTGAGTTTTATATCCGAGTACCTAGCTGTTGAAGGGGTGGGGGTAGAGCCCGGGCCAGGGCACAGTTGGCAATGTCTCAGTTTCTTACTTTTTCTCTGATGTGAGATGAAGTAGCCTACCTCAATTTACATTAATAATGGAAAGCCAGTGGACAGATGGACAGATGATATTTCCCCTTTGGAAACTCAGCCCAATTTGAGGCCCCGTGTGTGTCTGTGTGTGTGTGTGTGTGTGTGTGTGTGTGTGTGTGTGTACACACCCACTTGTGTGTATGAATGCAATTGTATGATACAACACAGACTTACATGTTCCTATGTCATGACTTACATATTTCTGTGGCACACCAGCATAGTCTTTTTCCTTGTTGACTTTTCAAATGCATCTTTCACCTCCTAATGGGAAGCTTTCCACGTGAGGATTTCCTGCATCCACCAAAATCACCTGTCTTCTGGTCTCACCCTTCGGGCACCCCCCCCCTCTCCTGTCCTCTGACTTAGCTTCTCATCTTGAGTCCCAGCCATGCTTAAAACAAAACAAAAAAAAATTGGCTGCCACCAAGATCTGACTTCTACTACTATAAAGCCATTCTTTCCCTTCTCCTAAACTTCCTAGGACTATGTAGCATGTGCAATCAGCAGACACCACACAGCGAAGTTCTCTTCAAGGGCCACACTGCAGGCCCAGGTTACAAGCTTGGGTCACACAATTTAACATTTCATTTTACATTATCACTTACTATTCTCAAAGTGTTTCTTCTGTGTTCATCTAATACACTGTCTGAAGACCAAAAAAAAAAACTAACACATACACACAGACTTTTCGCAATCTTATAGTAGCAGTTAGCTATTGCCGTGAAAGAAATAATACCACACTTGATGCCTTAAAAACAATAAGCTTTCTTATCGCTTATCTCTCTATGTGTCAGCTGAGCAACTTTGCTTATCTGGACCAGGTTCAGTGGGCTTGATTGGACTTACTCATCTATCACAAGTCACTTGGGGGTCAGTTAGGAGATGGCTGATCTAGGATGGTGTCACTCACATGTCTGGTGGTTGCCTGGCTGTTAGTAATGATAGAGGTGCCTGGGCTATATGTCTGTCCTCAACCAGGTTAGCTCAGTCTTGTTCACACAGTGGCAGCAGATTTCCAAGAGAGAAGCAGAAGTATTCCAAAGCATTTGAAGGCCAGGCTCTGAACTAGCACGCCTTCACTTCCAGCATGTTCTATCAGCCAAAGCAGGTCACCAGGCCAGCTCAAATCCATGGGATGGGAAAACTGTCTCCCTGCCCTGATGGGAAGAGCTGGGAGTCACACTGCACAGGGTGTGGAACCAAGGAGAGGTAAAGAATCGGAGATACTTTTGCAGTCAATTCGCCATAACCAAGAATAAATGGATACATTAACATCAAATAACACAAATACTAAAAATCAATTCTATTATAATCATACTTGTTTCTATATCCTCATCCTCTTTGGTACCTAGCTCTGATCTCTTCCAAGTCTGGTCATGGTACGGTCATCCCCAATACTGGTCAGGGAAGAAAGTCTTTGTTGCTGCCAAATAAATAATCTAATTAAAGAGGATCAAGGGATCAATTCCATCTATTCTTAGATGAGTCAACCTGTGAATTCATAATATGGTAATAAATCAAATATGGATCCAATAAGTTTCATTACTTCCATTAATAAGCAATCAACAAGCATTTAAATCTTCTTTGGTTAAAAATTCTGACCTGACCATCGCCCAAAGAACAGTACAAAGATCACAGAGGTTTAGAAGGAGCTGTAACTATGTTTCTGGCCAGTCTCCCTCGTCCATAGTAAGATTCGATAATCATGTAATTTTGAAGTTTTCTTCAGTCCTAATCAGAGTCATCTGGGATGTTTCTACTCGTGGCCTCACCCTGTTTTATAAGTACCAGAAACGCAAGATACAACACAGCTAAACTAAATAGAACAAAATCACACACTCCTACCTTTAGTCCATGAATGGTTACTTTTAGTTAATTTTTAATTTTTATGTTTGTTCATTTATGTATGTTTCTTGTTGTTTTGAGGGTGGCGGAGGCAATCTTGTTATGTTGGAGTTTTAAGAGTTGAATGTGATTTTTTTCCTTTTAATGCTAAATTGCCCCAGAGAGTCTTTTCTTGAACATTCAGTGGTGATTAAGTGAGTGCCTACAGTGTGGCTCCCACCTTTTAAAAATGTTTTTGTAAATTGTGGTTAAAAAAAAAACAAGTAACATAAAATTTGCCATCTTAACCATTTTTAAGTGTACATTTAGTACCATTAAGTATACTCACATTTTGTGAAACAGATCTCCAGAGCTTTTTTCTCTTGTGTGTTAGCTTTTCTTCGTTGTGATAAAATACTTGTGATAAACAATTTAAAAGGATGAAAGATTTGTTTTGGCTCATGGTTTCAGAGGTTTCCATCCAAGGTCAGCTGGCTGCCTTGCTTTTGGCCTGAGATGAGGCAGAATATCATGGTGGCAGGTGCGTGTAGCAGAAGAGGCTGCTCACCTCATGGCAGCCAGGAAGCAAAGAGAGAGAGAGGAAGGGTCCAGGGACAAAATATCCCCTTCAAAGGCACGCCACCAGTGACCTACTTCCTCCAACTAAGCTCCACCTCTTAAAGTTCCTATCACCTCCAATAGCGCCACCAGTTGGGGACCAAGCCTTTAACACATGAGCTTTTGGTGGACTTTGCAGATTCAAGCAACAACATCTCACAGTTGTGAAATTCTGTACTCAGAAATGGAATTGCTGCATTTTGTAGTAATCCTACTTGTAATTCTTTGAGGAAACTCCATACTGGTTTCTGTAATGGTTGTACCATTTTACAACTTAACCATCAGTATACAAGACTTCCAACTTCTCCATGTCCTGCCCAACATTTGTTATTTTCTGGGGGTTTTGATAGTGGACATCCTAATGGATATGAGGCAATATCTCCTTGTGGTTTTGACTTGCACTTCTCTGATGATTAGTGATGTTGAGCATCTTTTCATGCGCTTTTAAGCATTCAAATATCATTTTTGGAGAAATGTCTTCTCAAGTCCTTTGCCCATTTTTTAATCTGGTTATTTGATTTTTTTTGTTGTTGCATTTCTGTGTTTATATTAATGCTGTAATTAACATCTGCTAAGTCACCAACAAACAAGGAAACTAGACATGCACATCAGTTTGTGTCCTATCTCTTATCTTCCTCTGCCCAATGTAACCGAGCACCATCTTGAATCCTCTGTTCATCATCAACTTGCTTTCCTTTTTCTCAAATAAGGATTTTTTTTTTTTTTGCGGTACCGGGGATTGAACCCAGGGGCGTTCTACCTCAGCGCTACACCCCCGGCCCTATTTTTTATACTTTATTTTGAAACGGGGTCTCACGAAGTTGCGGAGGGCCTCACTAAGGAGAGAGAGAGAGAGAGAGAGAGAGAGAGGGAGAGAGAGAGAGAGAGAGCTGAGGCTGGCCGCGAACCCGGATCCTCCGGTCTCCACCGCCCAAAGTACTGGGATTACAAAGTACTGGCCTTCAAATAAGGATTTTTGACAGCTACATATATTCTTTTAAAAAGGAATATTTGGAGTTTGTATTGATTTTAATTTCATAAGAAGGGAATCATGCGATATGTACTTTCATGGACCTGCTATTTTACTCAAATTCTACGACTAAGAGTCATCTTTATCATTCTGTGTAGCTATTATTCATTCATTTTGAATGAGGTTTATTATTCCATTACACATACACACCACAATATATGTATCCATTCTCCTGTCACAGTACACTTGTAGTGTTCCCGGGTTTTGTTTCTTGTGAATAATGCCAACGTGAGCCTTCTCATATGTGCCTGTGGTATACACGTGAGGAGTGGATTGGCTCCAGGAAAAGGATGGCTGGGTTATGAAGTATGCAAATTTTCACTTTTACAAGATGATACCAAGTGACTGTACAATTTCACAGTCCCACCAGCAATGTACAAAAGGTTTTATAGATCCACACTCTCTCCAATACTTGGGACTATGGTGCTTCTGCATTCTTAATTGTCAGATGGGCGAAGTTGGTATCCCATTGGCCCTTGCTTTGCATTTCCCTAATTATTAATGAGGTTGAACATCTCTTCACATTTATTTATTTATTTATGTATGTATGTATTTATTTATTATGGTATTGGGGATTAAACTCAGGGGCATTTACCTCTGAGCTACACCCTCAACCCTATTTTATTCTTTATTTTGAAATAGGGTCTCACAGCCGGGCGTGGTGGCGCACGCTTGTAATCCCAGTATTTTGGGAGGCGGAGACCGGAGGATCCTGGTTCGCGGCCAGCCTCAGTGCGCATGCGCGCATGCGCGATCTATATATATCTCTCTCTCTCTCCTCTCTCCTCTCCCTCTCTCTCTCTCTCTCTCTCTCTCTCTCTACCTAGTGAGGCCCTCCGCAACTTCGTGAGACCCAGTTTCAAAAATAAAGCATAAAAAAATAGGACCGGGGGTGTAGCGCGGAGGTAGAACGCCCCTGCGTTCAATCCCCGGTACCGCAAAAAAAATAAATAAATAAATAAAAAAAAAAGAAATAGGGTCTCACTAAGTTGCAGAAGACCTCACCAAGTTGCTGAGGCTGGCTGCGAACCTGAGATCCTCCTGTCTCAGCCACCCAAGTACTGGGACGACAAATGTACGTACACCACCACAACCAGCTTTCATATGTTTATTGACCATATGTGTTTCTTTAATCAAATTAAGAGCTTATGTTCATCATGGCACTGCAAAGAAAGTGAAAAGCAAGTTACAGACCAAGACTGGTTCTTTACCACACACGTAGCTGACAAAGATTGAGAGTGAAGAATATATACAGGTAGAGGACAGCTCACGTAGCAGAAAATGGGCAAAAGAAATAAACATTTCAAGAAAAATCTCCCAGTTATTGCTGTCAGCCATAAGGATGTGTGTGCATTCGTGTCAGTGGCTGGTCAGAATCCTGCTTCCTCAGCATAAAAAGGAAACTTCTTTTGTGGACATAACAACTTATGAATCCTTGTCCTCTGCTAGTTCAGAAATGAGTCTGAAGAGCTTATCGCTCCCTCCTCTGCCAACTGGAGAATTCATCTGGGTCCAGAGAAGGTATATACAGAGACACAAATGTGAAGCTGAGACCCTTTTAGAGGATCACCTAGGAGTATTCAGACCTAGAAACCCTTAAAACTCAAGACATGAAACAACCATCTTCCCCAAAGAGAACTAGGTAGCATTTTCCTAGCCAGGGTCCTTCCAGAGAAATCCCAGGGGAAGTAGGTAGACTTTCTATCACTATCCATGCACTAAGAAAAGAGGCGCCATTTTTCTTGCCCTAAAACTGCTCTCAGTCTAATGAACACACACCCAAAAAAAAAAATCTACTCAGAACTAATTTCTCTCAAACATTCCCTGGAGCCAAAGAAATGGTTAAGTATTTAGACTTCAAAGAAGTCCCCCGCTGGGGTGTGGGTTTCTGGTAAAGAGTGAATCCCTGGAGAGTTACCCCTGCAAATGCATGAATTAAGAAGCATGGACAGCAGCTGCTGATGATGTTAAACAGCCTGCACCGCAGAAAAAGCCGGAATAAGTTCCATTTTGAAGGAGCACAGCTGAAACGGGGGAAGTCTTAGGCACATTAGCAGGGATGGAGCTTCCTTCTTGGGCTTTCTGCAGTGTCTTGGGAAAGACTGTGAGAGAGGAGGTCCAAGCTCAGGAAAAGCAGTGTGAGGCAGAGATAAATAGGGACTGAAACAAGACTTCTCTCCCACATCAGTAACTGCTTGCCATTTGCAGGTAATAGCAAGTGTCGTCCCATATTTATTCACTTCCCTGTCAAGGGGGCCTATTCCCTGTGCAGCCCTGTAAAATCTGACTAGCAAATTATGCCTTTACCTGTCAGTCCTGGGAGATCCTCTGCTGACACCCATCTGGCCACAGAGAAGTGACAGGCAGACAGGTAACTAGGTGCACTGACTTGAGGGAAAATGAGTAAAAGGTGGACCTTTGCAATGGAAGCAACCTGAGGAACTGGCTAACAGGATGTCTATTCCGATCTCCCAGCTGATTTTGGATAGAATAATTAGACATGTCTACCTGGGAAGTGTGCAGGTAAGACAGAGATAGGTGATTCCAGGGCCACTGGAAAGTAAGCAGCCTCCTCCTCCTTCCGAGCACAGGGGCTCTCCCAGTGGCCCTGTCATCTGCACACACACTGGACAAAGTTGTTAAATGATAGGGCAGGAGATGTAAGACCAGAATCCCTGAGTCCCTGGAGGACCATGTGACTCCCTGGCCTGGTGAGGCTCGTCCTTTGGGGTTGTTCATCCTCCCCTCTCCCAAGGCTAGCTGGAGCAAATTCCTATGCCACATCTTAACCTCGGAGACCACTGGGAGAGCATACTGACTCATTGAAAACCCAGCTTTCTTAACTATTTCCAGGATTCTTTCCAATTGCTGAGACAGCAGTCCTCAGACCGTTGACATTTCCTGCAAGAACACAGTTATCACCTGGGGAAGACAAGCAGCTCGTGGTCAATACATGACTCTCTCCCCCCCCCTCTCTCCCTCTCTCACACACACACACACACACACACACACACACACACACACACTTCTACATAACTTCTTTATAGCTAGTCAAACGAAAACTGAAAAATCCCCCTGTCCAACTGTTTCTTTGCTTTTATCTCCTCCTCCCTCGTCATCTTTCCACTCTCTGGAGCCTAGAGAGCGTCAGGTGGTTAGTGTTCGATGTTATTAAGCAAAAACTCTTTGTGACAGCTATCATGTCACCTCTGAGTCTTTCAGCATTGACAGAGACAAGAACAGAGTTTATAAAATACACACATTTCCTCCCTTGCAGAAAACTGGGACAGCAACAGAGCTTCTAAAGTACACACTGCCCCATCCATACAGGAAACTGGCTCTCTCTATATATATTCAAAGCAAGTAACAATCCCTTCCTTTATTGTTTAATTATGAGCTGACGCAGTCAAGATAAAGGCCCAACCAATCCAGGGCTCGAAAGTGCCAATCATTCTCTGCACAAAGCTGAGGCTCACTCTCTGCCTTTATTATATTTGTTATGATTTTAGTTTGTTCAGCAGCAAATGCAATATTGACATTTAGAACCTCGAGAAACAAAAAGAGAAAGAAAAGAAATAGGCAAGGAAAGCATTAGCTTCAAATATGTGAGCAGTTTCTAACTGGGGGCCATGGGTATTTTTTTCACTCTCTTTTTAATTTTATTTCCTCTCCTCCCCCCTTCCTAACATGTCCACAGAGGCATGTCTTCCAGTCAACAACACATTCACAATCAATATCTCTTATGTACAGCATGCATGCGATCGTGTTCCGGATGGAAGATGAAGGTTATTGAATGCCCTCATCAGAGACCAGCTGACTGTGGCCAGAGCTGGGTGAGGTGACCAGGGTGCAGGCTGTTTAATCTTCTCACAGGTGGGAGAAGGATACTGTTGGTGCCACTGGTTGACAAGGTTTGCAACAATACTGAGCTCTCCAGCTACACCCATCTTCAAGTCCAAATTATTTTAGGTTTCTTGGTATTGACAAGCTATCAAAGTCATTCTGGAAAAAGTTGTGCATCGCCTTCCCCTTGATGTTTACATAAATACAATTATTTAGCTCTCGGATTTAACTAGCACCCTGGATCTCTTTTATAGGCATTAAGCTGTTTATTTTCTTTCTTTTTTTTTTTTTTGCAGTACTGGGGCTTGAACCCAGGGGCGTTCTACCTCAGAGCTACACCCCCGGCCCTATTTTTTATACTTTATTTTGAAACCAGGTCTCATGAAGTTGCGGAGGGCCTCACTAAGTAGCTGAGGCTGGCCACGAACCCGGATCCTCCGGTCTCCGCCTCCCAAGTACTGGGATTACAAGCATGCGCCACCACACCTGGCTATCAGTTTATTTTCTTTTTCTAGATGGTTTTGTTTTTCTTACTTGGCAGATGGGAGGGGTTCTTCCATTGCAAGTAGCAGAGCCTGTTCCTCACCCCTGTGCCTGGTTAGGGCCTTGCCCACGATGCCATGACACCACTCTCTCGCGCCTGTCCTTATCTAGAGACTTTTGAACTTTCTCATTAGACCACTAGTGCTTTGGGAAAAGGGCCTGATAACATTCATCTTTGTATCCCCAACTTTGCAAAACAATGCCTGGCACAGGTAGGAGTGAGCACAAGGTAAGTCTGTTGAATGAAGAAATCAGAAAACGGCATCAATGAATGGATCAACCGGTTAACCGAGTACATGAGAGATGGTGGCAGAGGAATGTCTCAGGCAGTAGTAGAACCTCCCTGGGGGCTATGACAATGCTCTGCAATTTCCCTCATCACAATCTCTAGAACTAGCAGCTCCAAAGGGCCAGGGGGATTCCTAGAGGCTTTGGCGCATATTTTTGTGGATTCTCCACAGGAGAGCTTCCAGCTGGGTGAGATTGCCTTGTTTCCAAGGTTTAATCGTTCAGAAATGAAAACATTTTTAAATAACTCTGGGCTAGGTAAATTTGGGGATGTTGTGTTGAGTGCGGGCGTGTTTATTTTCCCTCTCTGTGCTAATCTGTAGGAGATTTTGTGATGCAAATGACTTGAATTAGGGCAACTTTGTCAATAAGCTTGGCAAGAGAGCCAGGAGGGACAATGAGAACTAGCTCACTGCCTGGCACCAAGCAGTACTCAGCCGCTTGGTGATAGCATTGGATCAGTGAATTAGCTCCTTTCGGAGGCATGGCTCTTGGATGCACCTGTTCATGAACTCGAGCCTTCGTAGACATGCCTTCAGCATTCTTCATGATCTTGGTCTCAACTGTATCTGCAAGGCCCCTCTCCCTTCTTGGCTCTTGAACCCTGTTCTCAGCCACCCTCCTTGCCTGCAGGGCCAGGAATGCCGTCCCTGTTGGGCCTTCATGCTTCTGAATGTGCTTTTCACAACGGCTTTACCCCTACTACCATCTGGATGATGCCTTCTTTCAAAATTCATCATGGAGCAGGACATGGTGGCGCATACCTATAATCCTCATACTTGGGAGTCTGAGACAGGAGGATCAAAGGTTCGAGACCAGCCTTAGCAACTTAGTGAGACCTTTAGCAACCTAGCAGGACCAGGGTGTTTCAAAAACAAAAAATAAAAAAGGCTTGGGGTATAGCTCAGAGGAAGAATGTCCCTAGGTTTCCCTGTACCCAAAAAAGAAAAATTCAGCATGGGTGACATGCCCAGGAAACTGTCCCTCACCTGCCCTCCCCCAGTCTGGGCCAGTGCCCCACCCTTGCCATCCACGCAGACCAGCGCAGACTCCTCAGCACACACAGTCCCAGACTCCCTTTTTCCATGTATCTTTGGTTCTCTTCCAAGGACCCATAAGGTTCACAAGAATAAGAGGGGGTCTTTGGTCTCTGTAGCCCAGCACCAAGAACAATGCCTAAAATAGTCCATAAATGTTTACTAATGAGTGCAAGTTCATGGCTGAATGAATGAGAGACTGCTAACTATTGTAAAAAAGGCCATCAATCTGGAGATGGCCTTGAGGGAGCCAGGCGTACGTGGAAATCCACTCAGACATGAGCTAGGAGTCCGAAAGCGCCTGCAGACAAGCTCAAAGTGTAGGCAGAAAGTAGGGTCTAGCCAGCGATTGAAACCCGAGGGAAGGAGACGCCAGTGGAATCAGTGGCCCGTGTGGGGCAGGGTTTGCTCAAATCCCAGAAATGAGGCCCAAGGAGCCGGAGGTCTTCTTGGGTCTACAATGGGCTGAGAAGAAGTGCAGAGCAGGGAAGTAGAGGCAGGCTGGCACTGAGAGGAGGGAGGCTTTGTATGTGGACAGTAAACTCAGCCCTTAGGAAGCAGGAGGAAGGGAGAGCTCGAGAGATCCCTGACCCAGTGGGCTCACTATCTGACCCCAAGTGGTACGGAGCAGCTGGGGTGCAGGGGGAGTCCTGTGTGATGTGTGGACAACTGTTCTGAACCACCAAGATGGTACCAGCAGCAGGGGGAATGTTCATCGTCATCAGCGAGGGCTCAAAACTAGATGGAAAGACACGTCACAGCATTTTAATTCAGCCATTGTGCTTAAGAATGTTTTAATTAAGGTTTATCTGTTACCATTATGACTGTAATCCTGAGGAGTTCCAAACCTGCCCCGGCAGGAGAAAGAGAGGAGGGAAACATGCCATAATTAAAATAATTATTAATTACTCCCATTAAGTATAGATTATTAATTAGCATTGCCACTCATATGCACAGGGGCAGGCCCCTCTCCTGAATCAGCTTGGGTGGAGATGGACAGTGTGGCTGTGCCTGGGGAACCCCGCTGCCTCCACAAGGCAGCCACGCCTTCTCTTTCCCATAGACTTTCTGCCCTCAGGTCTCTGTCCAAAAATTCTCCTGCACAAAATATGCTCAGCGGGGCTGGGGGTGTGGCTCAGTGGTAGAGCACTTGCCTGGCATGGGTAAGGCCCTGAATTCAATCTCCAATACTGAAGAAAAAAAAATCTGCTTAGTGTTGGTGTGAGAGAGAAGCTCTTATGGGTTTGTTCATTACTTGGTTGTAAATTCACATGGCTGCAAGCCCTACCAACCCACCCTTCACTCCCCTGTGCACATGGCTGGCTCCTTCCTCTGTTCTCTGGGTCCCCTGAGTGCACCCCCTAATCTTTGCTGCACTGGGTATAGTCCAGGTCCCTTCCACACTTGGCCATGAAGAAATTTACTACATCCTACGTCTCTGTATTTTCTCCAATCTTTCTTTCCATTGCAACACCTAGAGGAACGTGCATCTAATATTACTTCAGTGTTTCAGTCAGCTTTCCCATCACCGTGACCAGAATACCTGACAAGAACAACTTAGAGGAGGAAAGGTTTATCTAGGCTCATGGTTTCAGAGGTTTCAATCCATAGGGCCAGCTTCAAGTCATTCAAGTCAGAAACCTCAGTGGCAGTGGCAGTGGCGCTGGCAGCAGGGGATGTAGCTCTCACATCATGGAGGATGAAAGCAGAGACGGCAAGGAGAGGGGGCAAGGGATATATATACAGTACCGAAGGCCACACCCCCCGTGACCTAGCTCCTCCGGCCATACCCTACCTGCCTACCTTACCACCCAATAAATCCATTCAAATTATTAATCCATCAATGGATTTATCCATTGATGATATTGGAACCCTCATGATTCAATTATTTTACCTCTGAACAATTTTACATTGCCAATACATGAGTTTTTCCAAGGGACATTCTATATCCAAACTATAACATTTAGAATTAGAGGAGGAAAAGAAGGAGGAGGGAAAGAGAGAAGCAGAGAAAGAGGGAGAGAGGAAAGGAGAAGAGGACTGGGGGAAAGAGATCAGGGCAAAGCAGCCCTTCATGTGGAGGGTCATAGGTGACAGCCAGCTTCTCCATCCTCCCACTTGCTGCCCGCAGTGGCCCCGAGCCAACACCCCCTCCCTCTCCACACACAAGCAACCTGCTCCACCTCTCCATTCTCTGTAGGTGTGAGATGACTAATGAATACCAAAGCAAAGTGATTAGGTGGCCTTTACAAGCTTCAGTACCTAGCAGGATAACCATAAGTCACCCTGACATCATAAATAACTTCTCGGGAAACATAAACAAGAGAAGAGACTTCCCCAAAGAAGCAAACTTGATTCTCAAGTGTCCTTTCTTGTTCCATCATTAGGGAGACCAGTGAGACTGACCTGGTAGGGAATATTCATTAGAATCACGCAGTGACATGACCGGTCAGATGATCTCATGGAGTGACAGACACAGCAGGAGCTGGTAGTTTCCCTAACGTCCCTTGTCCCTAGGAGCTGAGGTTGTGCATGTGACTTAGGACCACTTTGGTACTGAGGGCAAACCGTTTTAACCAGGAAGTTCTGCTTCAATGTGCTTTTATCACTTCTTTATTTAGATTCAATTTGTGAAAAGGATTCTGTTTGAAGTGACAGCAACTGTGGCAGCCCCCGATCTAGTATAGCTCCCTCTGTTAGAGTGGAGGAAATAGATCCTGCAAGGCTGGGGCCTTCCCAGAGTTGCACAGCTGCCCGAGGCAGAGCTGGGCTTAGGTGGTGGGTCTGCAGATTTTGGCCTGGCTCTATCCTCCCACACTCCCTTTCCCTCGGCCCTGCACAGGGAGCCTCCTGTTCCAGGGCTCTGAGCAGCTGTCCTGAGCTGGCGTCTGTCTGACCAGGCATCAGGCTCAGCTTGGCCCACAGCTGTCAGCAGGGAGGCCACACCACACTGAGCTGCCTTCCAGTGGAGCCCGAGAGGCTCAGAGGCATGGAGCCAAACCCTGAGCTCTGGCTTCCACCCCCGTTGAAGGAGTTCTGAGGCCTCAGCCTGGGGAAGGCCCTGAAAGGGGCCTGGCAGGAATGGCGATCCTCTCGGACCAAGGGTAGACAGACCCACATCTGTCTGGGGCCTGGCCAAGTGTTTCAAGTCTGCGTCCTCTCTGTACTGGGTAAGCTACTTCATCTCCTGGGAGAGGAGAGGCTTCAGTACTGCTGAATGCTACCTGATTGGAGACTTTGGTTCCTTGTAGACAAAATAGATACAGGGCTGATACCATTTTCAGCTCCTGTGCTTCAGGCCCATGTTCTTGAGGTCCTGGTGGTCCCTGGGTTCTGTCACTGAATGCCCTAGCTAATCAATAGCAGACTGAACACTTCCTCTGTGTCAGGCACTGTACTAAGAGCGCTACAAGCCAAATCCCGTTATCCTCACAGCGCTCTGTAAATTGGGTGCCATTACGCTTCCCATTTTGCAGATAAGAAACAGAGACTTGGAGAGGTCAGGTTACTTGCCTAAGGTCACCAAGAGACTCTGTATATAAAAAGCAAGGATGCCCCAACCCCACAACTTTGAGTCACGTGGGGAAGTATTTCCCTCTGTGGGTTGTAGCACTTTGGGGGATCTCTCCAGATGCACCCAGTCTATCCCAGCAAAGTATCCAAATGTTCTGTACTTCAGAATCCCAACTCCACCTCCCACATTCAGTTCATGCCTTTGGAAGTAGCTCCAAAAAATTCTGGTGGTACCAAACATCATAAACCATCGTTTGAGGACTGGGAAATGTGGGTCCTGGTTACCTATATGATAAGGATCAAAGGGTTAGACATTGATTCTCATCCCTAAAAATATATCACAAATGGAAAGATACCTAAAATTCTATCGTTAGTCTCCTCCTCCT
>PVJS01021449.1:0-31497 GCA_004027185.1 Glis glis
TAAACTGGAGCCCAGGATGGACTTACACAAAGATATCAACTACTAAGCTGAAAGCGAGAAGGAGGGAGGGGGGAGGCGGGGGGTGGGAATTGGGGAGGGCTAACTGACCAATGAGTGCATGTATATGTCTACCACTCTGAAATCCTTCAAGATGTATGTTTGCAATGCACTAATAAAAATTAAAAAAAATAAAATAAAAAAAATAAAAAGAAGGAAATCCTGTCATTTGCAACAACACAGATGACCCTGGAGGACGTCATTCTAAGGAAAATAAGCCAGATGCAGAAAGACAAATACTGCGTGATCTCACTTATATGTGGACTCTAAAAATGCCTGTGACTTATTAACATGACAGACTACAGGCCCTACTGCCTAAGGTCTCCTCATCCGTCACAGAGGAGCGCTACGTTACCTTGCCGATGCCCGGGCACACCTGGATGACTGAAGCTCGGGCTTCATCAAGGTATTGCGATCATGAGTGCTTAAAGAACTTAGCATAGTGCCTGCCACTCAGTTTCGCCCTCCCGACTTGGATTTCCGCCTGTCCTTTGCTGTTGGAAGCTCAGGCTCTTCCAGTCTCTTCTCAGCCAGATGCTGGTCCTCTTGGTCCTTGCGTGGACCCGTGTGATTGGATGGTGTAAGGTGGAAAGCAGGTGGGATGACGGCTGGCATCACACTGGTCACTGACTCTCCAGCTTTCTCTTGTCCCGAGGGGGAATTCCAAGTCTCTCTAGAATGGAAAGGAGGCCTCTTACTCAACATCCTCGCACAGAGGGGGAGGGGCAAGGTGCTCACTGCCCCACAGGCAGCCTGTTTGTGTGGGGACCGCGCTGGCGATTTGGGTGCTGAACTGAATCTAGCGTCCCTCCTGTTCTCCCCCTGAGAGTCCAGGCCCAGCCTCCTGAGGTCTCTCGAGAGGTGAACCTCATTCTGCGCACACCTCCCCGCCCCCTCTCTGCCCGGCAGCTTCTTTTCCTCTGGCCTTTGGCTCTGGCCCGCAGGTCCCATTCTGGATTCCTTTGGGGGCCCCACCCTGGCCCCAGGTCCCTGGTGACTCTCTCTTCCTCCTATTAAAATCACTGCTCTACTTGGCTCTCGTGGTCAATGGAAGACCGCGTGGGATGGGTTTCTTTCTTTCTTGTCCTCCAGCATATTTCGGATGAAGGCTGGAGTTGAAGGAAGGGGAGGGTGTTTGAGTCTCATATGGAGTTCCTGGCTCTCTGCCCCGCCCGCCCCCGTGGTGGCTGAATGGACAGTGGATCCTGCATATCCCCAGGACCGAGAGCAGGAGCGCCCAAGGGCCTTCAGGGACAGTTGCTGCTGGGACTTTACCTTTTTATTGGTCATGGCTCCCAGATAGGAGACTTGGGAAATAGATGGACTTTCTCGATGTAAGAATGTCACTACATAGCCAGGTGTGGTGGCGCATGCTTGTAATCGCAGAACTTGGGAGGCTGAGACAGGAGGATCACAGGTTCACAGCCAGCCTCAGCTACTTAGCAAGACCCTCAACGACTTAGCGAGACCCTGTTTTAAAATGAAAAATAAAAAGGGTTGGGGGTGTCACTCAGAGCTAGCTAGAATGCCCTTGGGTTCAATTCCCAGTACCAAAAAAGGGGGGGAAAAGGAGGAAAAAAAAGAAAAAGAAAACATGGTAATTGTCAGGAAGCTGGCATGGGAACCATAGCATCATAGCATCCAGCGCCTGGGTTGAGGACTGACAACTGTGACCTCAGCTGCTCCCTGTGCCCCCAAGGGTGACTCTCCTTAGGGAGCAGGGTTCCACTCAAATATCCAGGTCCCCCACTTCCTTCCCGGGGTGGTCTTCCTCCCGGAAATAGTGCACAGAATGCAGGACCCAAGGATTGATGTTACTTAGGGTGTCTCTTTGGCACCCTGAGCTCAGGCCTCCTCTAGCTGGAGGGAGCTGCCCGAAGTCCAACAGCGTGGGGCTGGGATCCAGCCTAGGTTCTGTGATTGAGAAAATGGGAAGACGGTGCCACCTGTCCTGCTGACCTGTAAGACCTGCCTCGGTCCTGCCCTGTGATGGACCTCGGTCTCAGGGATGGTGCAGTGTGTCTCTTCACCCTGCTGGCCATTCAGCTCCCTGTTTACAAAACAGGAATGATAAAAGTCACAGTCTTTGGGATTGGTTTTAGGATTAAGAGTGAGCTCATGTTTTGAACATTACTTTGCACATAGTAATTGCTCAATTTATTTATTTATTTATTTATTTATTTATTTATTTATTTATTTTTGGTACAGGGGGTTGAATGCAGGGGCGTTCTACCTCTGCGCTACGCCCCCGGCCCTATTTTTTATACTTTATTTTGAAACCGGGTCTCACGAAGTTGCGGAGGGCCTCGCTAAGGAGAGAGAGAGAGACAGAGACAGAGTGAGACAGACAGACAGGGAAAGAGCTGAGGCTGGCTGCGAACCCGGATCCTCCGGTCTCCGCCTCCCAAAGTACTGGGATTGCAAGCGTGCACCACCACACCCGGCTATTGCTCAATTTATTTAAGGCTGATTTTTTTTTTGTATTGGGAATTGAACCCAGAGGCATTCTACCTCCAAGCTACACTTCCAGCCCTAGTTTGTTTGTTTATTTATTTATTTATTTATTTATTTATTTATTTATTTTTGCGGTACTGGGGATTGAACCCAGGTGCTTCTACCTCCAAGCTACACCCTCAGCCCTATTTTTTATTCTTTATTTTGAAACAGGGTCTCACTAAGTTGTGGAGGGCCTCACTAAGTAGCTGAGGCTGGCCACGAACCTGCAATCCTCCTATCTCAGCCTCCCAAGTACTGGGATTACAAGCATGCGCCACCACGCCCAGCTTAGTTTATTTTTATTTTGAAACAGGGTTTCATTAGGTTGAGGAGAGCCTCGGTACTTGTTCAGGCTGTCCTCGAACCTATGATCCTCCTGTCTCAGCCTCCCAAGTACTGGGATTACTGCCACCACGCCTGACTCTATTTAAGGCCAATTTTTAATACTTTTTAAAAAATGAATGCATAGCTAGGGATGGATGGTGACACAAGCCTATAATCCCAGTACTTGGAAGGCTGAGATAGGTGGATCTCAGGTTCAAGGCCAGCCTCAGCAACTAAAAGGCTCTCAGTAACTTACTGAGACCCTGTTTCAAAATAAAAAAATAAAAAGTGTAGCTTGCAGGTAGAATGCCTCTGGGTTTAACCCCCAGTAGAAAAAAAAATGCATGTGGAAATGTCATTCTGTGTGATAGGAGCAGAGCTATTACCTCTGACTCCTCTTGCAAAGCTTGGACCCTACAGTTAACTTCACCATCACAAAATCTACCACCTGGTGGCAGATTATCCAAATTGCAAGCTTAGGGGTTTTTTTCTTTTAAATTCTTATTTTTAATTTATTATTATCATCATTATTTCATTTTTTTTGCTAGAATGGTGTGGTCTGAAAGAATTCAATCAGAAAATTTAAAGTTATGTGGTTACAGGATATCCAGGAAAAGCAGGCTGAAATAAAGTATTTTTATCAGGTTAACTATAGAATACCAGGCCTTTCACACCCTAGTGATCAACTAATCCATTTATTTAAAGCAGTATCTTATTAAGTGCTTTCTGTAAGTAGACGACTTGATTAACACTTTGCATCCATCCATTCTCCGTAACCTGAGCGATATTATTAACGTCCTATTTCACAAAGGGAAAATGAGAAGCCGGGTGCGGTGGCGCACGCTTGTAATCCCAGTACTTGGGAGGCTGAGACTGGAGGATCCAGGTTCGCGGTCAGCCTCCGCTACTTAGTGAGGCCCTCTGCAATTTCGTGAGACCTGGTTTCAAAATAAAGTATAAAAAAAAATAGGGCCGGGGGTGTAGCTCGGAGGTAGAACGCCCCTGGGTTCAATCCCCGGTACCGCAAAAAAAAAAAGGGAAACTGAGGCTTAGGAATTACTGAGTAACTTGCCTGACAAAGCGTGCCCTGAATATGGCAGATCTGTAATTTGGCAGTGTGATTCGACCTTCTGGTAAGTAAGTGACCTTTCAACCAAGGCCAGGCCGATAATCTGCCCCATCCTGGACCCCAGAGGGTTTAAGGCTGTGCTCTTGGTTTCTGCCACAGGGGCTGGGATTCTTCCCCACAGCGCTCCGTGTCCTTTCCCGAGCACAGTAGCACCCACTTGATTTCATTGTGTCCCACTGAAGGCAGATGTGGGATGCTTCAATTATCCTTCTCCTTCTGAATCAGGTGGGCGGCCTCTTTGGGGAGGTGGGTGCTCCTGAGCGGCTCTGAGAGAAGCAGGCTCCTGCTTGCACTCTGAGAACCTGGGTCTGGAGCCAGCCCAGGGGAGGTGGCAGGGCTCGAGCAGGAAGCAGAGCCAGTCCGTTCCTTCCCAGGTCCGTCTGGCTGGTGGCATTGGCCTGATGTGGCTGTCATGGAGAGGAGGACTAGGTCTCCTCTCTGAGAAGGGAGGGAGCTAGCAACCCCCTGGCCCAGGCAAGGACATCCCTTCCTGGGGAGGAAGTTTGCCCCGTGCTGGAGAACAACAGTCTTCTTTCTGGAAAGCTGGATGTCTCGGCCCATTTCCCGTGCTGGCTTGGCTGGGAGCAGAAGGTGTGGGTTGGGGTGTCAAGCTCAGGGAGGTGAGCTCTGGGAGCATTTGTGCAGGGAGGTATCAGAGTCCACAGTGAATTTTTTTTTTTTTTTTTTTTGCGGTACTGGGGATTGAACCCAGGGGCATTCTACCTCCGAGCTCCACCCCCGGCCCTATTTTTTTAATTCTTTTTATTTTGAAACAGGGTCTCACTAAATTACGGAGAGCCTCACTAAGTAGCTGAGGCTGGCTGCGAACCCGGATCCTCCGGTCTCAGCCTCCCAAGTATTGGGATTACAAGCATGTGCCACCACGCCTGGCTTACAGTGAATTTTTTTATATCCAGTGCAGAAACAGAATGATCTCACCGGGGCAGTCTTTCTTCAGACACCTGTCAGTTCAGGCTCTAACCTTCAGGGTGTGGGACTGAGCCTTGCCTCTCCTAGGGTCTTTCTTCAGAATCGAGGGACCCCAGCCACTCCCTCCTCTCTCTGGGACTTGGTTTTCTCACTTAAACATTGAGTGGAGGTGGTATTAGCTTCCTATTGCTGCTGTAACCAATCATCACAAATTGAGTGGCTTAACACAAATGTGTCATCTTGTAATTTTAGGTGTTAGAAGTCTGAATTGGGATTCTCTGGGCTCAGTGAAGATGTTAGCGGGCTGCCTCCCTCTCTAGGAGGGAACCCACCCTTGCCTCTTCCAGCTTCTAAGCACTTCCTACATTCCTTGGCTGGCAGGGTGGAGGGGTGGAGGGTCACATCTCCTTTTCCGACTCTGCCCCTCCTGCCTCTCTCTTATAGAGACCCACCCAGATAATTCAGGATATCTTCCCTTCTCAAGATTCTTAATTTTGTCACATCTGAAAGTCCCCTTTGCCCTGTAAAGTACCATATTCTCAGATCTGGGGGATTAGGATGTGGACATCTTTGGGGCTGTGGGGTTGGAACCCCTTTCCCCCAGAATCTGCTCAGCTACAGTCCACCTGTCTCTTCAGCAGCACCTCAGCCACGGTCCCACCTGCCTGGGGTCACAGGTGCCCCCTGCCTTCCTGCTGGGGCTGGCTCCTGCATGGGGAGAGAGCCATGTCAGTCCTACCGCCTTCTCCTCCAGCTGCCAAGCTCTATTCAGTGTCTTATGACTCAGGATCCAGAGAGAGCACTAATATTTCCCCCCAGGAACCACATTTCTGTTCCCCAGTAGCCCCTTGAAGTACAAAATAAAGAACAGTATCCCTTCCCTCAAAGAAACTGATCGCGCAGCCAGGAGAAGACAGAAGCAGCAGGCCAGGAGGAGACCTTTTACCTCAAGGCAGTTACCTGAGTGGCCTCATGCAAGTAACTTAACCTCAGACTGTTTCTTCATCTGTTAAGCAGGAAGGCAGCAGGACCTCACTTTCTTGTGTTGCAAGGTAGCGTCCCAGTCAGGACCAATCAGACCACCAAAGGTGTTAAATGAGAGTCTTTATTACTGGCCAGTAAGACCACACAGGCATGAGAGCCAAGTGCAGCACTTGGCTGCCCTCCTGCATTTTCTTATATAGGGTAAGATACAATACAAGCTCAGGGGGAAACTGAGGTTCCCATGGCAGGTTTCCACAGCAGGGGGTGGGAAGCCTCTATGGTTCCCATAGTATTCAGGTACGCCAAGCAAGCCAAGCATAAGGAAAGTACAGAAGCAAGAATAGGCAGTTAGCAAGATAACCATAACACAGTAAGTTGCAATATGTTGTTAGGACAATCCGTTAACTATCCTGCCAATCAAGGCCAACTTCCCTGTTTTAGGGCCAGGTTTGAGGTCATTTTGAGTAACAAGTATGGAGTCACTCTAGCTAACAAGTTACTCTGGCTAACAAGCTCTAACTATGCATCACTACAGCTATGCATCATCACACTTGTGTTAAGAGTAAGAATCGCAGAGTATTGTGGCCACCCAAGGGCTTACTGGAACAGCGGGAGATGCCTGGAGCGACTCCGAGGAGTCACAAGGACTTGCATGATTCTGTGTGAGGCACAGTCGTCCCAGGGCAGGGCTGGCTGTGGTTTATGTGGAGGGGCCACTCTGGAGGAGAGGAGGTCCCCTGGCTTTGAAGGACCGTCATCACCTCCATCTCTAAACCGCATGTTCTGGAACCTCGAGGATTGGATGGCTGGTTTGTGGAGACTGGGGCTGGTCCCTGAGTGGCCCCTCCACGCTGGCTCTAGCGTCTCTGCTTTACCTTCTCATTTTAATTATCAAACAGCCCTGTGAATTAAGGGCTCTCACTCCAGACCCACAGACAGGAAACGGCTGTGATCTGCCATGGCTGTGGTGTGTGGTCAGGTGGTCATCAGATGGCATGGGGTCAGGAACTGGTGGATTGAAGAGCTCTGGTCTGCTTTGCTGTTGTCCCCTGGCCCTTGGATAAGCAGTCCCCAGAGCAATGCTACATGATGGACTAAAGATCGTTTTAGCAGGTTTGGGGATGAAGGCTTCACCGTGAGCTTGCTGGTTGGCCACCATGATATGTTGCCGCAAGAGTGTGTGGCAAGGACCTGGTTGCAGTTGGGCTCTGATGGGTTTTTGACATGCGGGCTATTGTGGGATGTGGTGTTTGTGCTCATGACGCAGGTCCTGGTGTTTGGTAGAATGGATTTGTTTTGCTGTTGCAGCTGCATGGCACTGCCGTGACGTTTGCCGCGTTTCTTTGCTGTGCCGGCTGTGCGTGGTGTTTCTAGTTGACACCTTGGTGTTTGGGATTGACCACACAGGCCGCCACTGGGTCGCTGTGGTGGTGGCCTGTGCAGACTGATGAGCCCTACATGTCTTTCCTTCATCAGAACCGCGTGCAGAGGCAACACAGTTGTGCCTCCGAAAGCCCGCCCGAGGTGGCCGCCTGCTCCCTGGCTTCCCGTTGGCCTCGTCCACAGCATGTCTTCTGGGGCTGGTGTATGAGTGAACCTGGCCCTGACCTTTCTCAGCCATTGCTGCCCATGGGAGGGAAGACACCTCTGGCTCCTGCTCTTGCCAGGGGACAGGGGTGGGGCAAGACGGCTTCGAGTCTCTGAGGTTGTGTCCCAGCCTGGTCCTCGCCCGGCTCCTCTTCCAGTCAGACCCTCTCCTGGACTCCACCTCTACCTCATGAGAAGGTCTCCCTCTTTAAATGCCTTGAACTCCTTCTGCCCCAACCCTGAATAACCTCTGCCCATGTGGGCTTCTCTTGGCCCTCGTTGGGGCCATGGCTGCTCCACCTTTCTGTGCATTTCCTCCCCCACCTCCGCTGGATTTGCTCTTTCTTGAATATTCCTTTGAGTGCCCACCATTTGCCAGCCCTGAGTCAATGAACAAGACACCCAGCATCGCTGCCTTCCTGGAAAGGGACGCAGCGGGAGGAACGTAGACAGTCATCACGTCTCAGTGTGGAAAGGCACCGGGGAGAGTGGCACGACGCCAGGCATGGTGGTGGGAGGCAGAACAGCTGGCGGGAGGGTGGCCACAGCTGGAACCGAGCCAGGGGTTGGGGCGTAGCCTTGGAGGACTCGGGAGAGGCCGTTGGGTGGAAGCTGAGTGTGAGCTTCTGCAGGAGGGACCTGACTGCCCAATCTGAGGGTGACCCTTGTGAGGACGGGGTGGCTGTGGACAGGGCTCAGGGTGCCAGCACCCCCCTCCCTGTACACCTGTCGGGAAAAGGCGGTGTTTGGCAGGGAGCCTCAGAACTCCAGCCCGAAGTGGCCTGTTTGGCCATTTCTGCACCAGTTAGAAGAGCAGATGAGGCACTAGTCCTGGGTGTCCCTCTCGACTCTGACCTCAATGCCCTCTGGGGAGAGGCCCTGATGACATGGGCATTTGAGCCCCAGCAGGAAGCCAGGAGTGGCGCAGTGCAGGCGCCATGGGCGGGGAGCTGGTGGAGCCCCATCGCGCGCCTCTGAGGAGTCACCATAGCAAAGGTCTTCAAGCGTGGGCCTGGGCTAGTGTTGCTGCTTGCTAGTGCACTAGCCCTGTCCCCTCAGCTGCAAAAGAGACCAACATAGTGCTTACCCCCCAGGGCTTGTAACGTTGAAGTGACAGGATCCAGGGGAAGTCGCTCTTAGCAGTGCGCCTGGCACACAGAAAGGGCCCAGTAAGGACTGGCTGCCCCATCATCCTGGGCTCCTGACCCATGATGACCCTCCTGACCAGTTATCACCTCCAAGCATTGGCGTGTGTGTAGGTGTGTGGGGGTAGGCATGATCTCTAACTCCCAGCTCTGACATTTGTTCATTCATCCATCCAACATGCAGCCACACCCCTTAAGAGTCAGGCCCTATTTGGGGTGCCAGAGCTTCAGGGAAGAGTGTGGCTGGTCACTGTCCCATGGGTGATCTGGTTGCTGGGCCGGCCTTCTCAGAAAATGACTGGGATTCTCCAGGGCCAGCCCAGGGGAGTCTCGGAGACAAAGCTGCTGGTTCAGGAGCTCAGTGCCCAGTAGCCGGGTTCTGTTCCCCTCCCAGGGTCTAGATGGGCTTGTCTGGGGCTCAGCTGAGCAATCTGTCCCTGGAGTCAGAGAGCGGGGAGAGCTGTGGCAGGCGCCCAGCTGTAGGGTGGATGCCAAGGAGGAACTGGTCGCACGACTCCACCCAGAACTGCCTCTCTGCTTTGGGGTGTGTTCCGGGCTGCAGAGGGGTGTGTGCGGGGTGTGTAGGCGAGGCCGCTGGCAGCCTTGAGCACCACGTGGCTGAACTCTCACCCCTTGTAGGGTTTGCTGCTGAAGCTGTGACCGCGGCTCTGAGAAAGCACTTCTGAGTCCCTGGGGGACGGTGCAGCCCAGTTCTGGTCCCATCGTCATCGTGGACTTTGAGTTTTCCTTCAAAGGGGCTTGCTTGCCCATGCCAGCCCCCTGCCCAGGTTGTTTGGAGGATGCAGTGGGGTGAGGCGTTTGGTGACTTCGTGGACAGGGTAAAGGTCATGACTGAGTTGACTTGGTGGCTGGAATGCCCCTTCTGGCACCGTGGCAGACTAACAAGTCACTGCACTTTACCCCAGTCCCGGAGCCTCTGCGACAGATGCCTGGGGTGGCCTTCCCAGGCAGCCCAGCAGCACTTGAGAGATCAGGAGAGGCGCAGGGGCTGCCTTGGGTGCAGGGCTTCACTGGTCACAGCCACTCCACTCCTCTGTCACAGGGGAGCGGGAAATGCTCAGGGCTCGGATCCCTGGCCCTCTGATCCCCGGCCTTTGGATTATCTTTCTGCCATTCTCCCTCTCCCTGTCCCCCCCCCCGGCCTCTCTCCCCAGCCCACACTGGAGGGAGTTGAGGCGTTTGGCGACTGTCTATAAGGACAGTAAATCAAGTGAGATGGAAATCAGTATTTAAGAGTCCTTCCATCTTTTCCTCTCTGGCCTCCTCTTAGCTGTCTCCCAATGCAACCAAGCTGTCTGAGGTCAGCACTGCCCCCTAGTGTTTAGCTTCAAGAGCACAGACTGCCCACCCTCTTCCCACCACCTGCTTTCTTCCCTGTCTTACCCTGCCCCCACCCCGTCTTCATCTTTCCTAGCTTCTTCACACACTCTGGGACCCTTTCTGCACTCTGTTCTAACTGCAGTACGTAGCATAGAAGAGGCGGGCAAGCGTGGGGGTGGAGTGATGAAAGAACCCTGGACTGAGAGGAGAAAGAGCTGAACTATAGCCTCATTTCCATTGCTAGCTTGCTGTGTGACCATAGGCAAATTGCTTTCCCTCTCTGGGCCTTGGCTTCTCCCTTTGCACTGTGAAAAGTTTGCCCAAATGCAGTGTTTCCCAAAAGGGCTGCCAAAAGCTTTCCTGGCAGGACCATTTTTCATCGTGTGGAACTGTCCCATGCATTTAGGACATTTAGCAACCCAATCCCCGATCAAATCACCGGGCTAGTGCGGAACATCCAAATGCTCCTGTCCGTGGTACCGCTCTGTGGCTAGCAGTAGTGGACCTCAGGGGGGCTCGGGTTTGAGTGTGAGGTGGATGCTGGGTGAGCCGCTGTGCTGGCTGCAGCTGGGAGGCCATGAAGACGCAGAGGGTGACCCACCCAAAGCCCCAGGTGGAGCAATGGAGGGGTCGTCAGGCAGCCCTGCGCTCCAGTCTCCCCCACCCCGGCTGGCTCTGGGGCGTCCGGCAAGTCCCAGCAGTGTGCGGTGCTCCGTGGGTGATGGAAACAGTCCAGTAACCTTTTCCCTTTGGCAGCTGGCAGGGCGAGGCCGTCCAGGCCCCCCTGAACTCTGTACGCACCCTCTCAGCGGCCCCGTGGGCCCTGCCTGCCCTCTGCCCAGCTTGGCTCCTCTGTGGCAGGGACAGTGACTTCCCCGTGGGCAGCACTTCTCAGCCCCCCAAAGGGAGGGTTAGTCCATTTTGTGGGTGCTGAGCCCTAGACTCTAAAGGGAGTTGCAATGTGGCTGGCACGGAATTGGTCTGAATGAATCTGTTCTTGTTGCGGTTGCCAAGGCAGGTTTGTGGTTTGTTTCATCTACTATTTATTTACTGAGCACTTAGTATGTGCTCTGACTTTTAGAGCTATTTTCCCAGTTATCCCAACACACACACACACACACACACACACACACACACACACACACACGCCACTGCCCACTTTACAGATGTGGAGACTGCTCTTCAGAAAGAAGTAGTCCAGAGACACATGCTCCAATTGCCCCTTGCTCCCAGTCCCTAGAGCCTATTCCTCTCTTGCCCCCCACTCCTCCCCCAAACCACCCCCCCAGGCCATTGGCTGCCCCTGCCCCCACCCCTGTTCATAGTAAGGCCAGGAGTGGGAGGGGGCCCACTGGCTCTGAGCCCGGGAATGCTATGGGAAATTCCACTGCCCTCCCACGCTGGGCTGGGCTGGGCGGGAAGAGTTAAGTGACTGCCTGTCCCCCATGGATCACGGAGGCCTCTTCACTCCTTTTACAGTCTGGGTCTCCACAGGAAACTGCCAGCAGCGTCCCCTCCCCCTGCATCCTAACTTCTTGCCTTCTTTGGTCCTGTCTCCCTAGGAGGGCTGCACCACCCCATCCTCCCCAGGGCCTCCAACTTCCCAAGAGGGCAGCACTAGGAAGCAGATTTTGAGCCTCTCTTCTTAAAACGCGCACACACACACGCTCACAGAATTGGCTGCTCACACGCAGGGAGCCAGGGTCAGTTGGTCCCTGCAGCTGCAGGGTGTTTGCAGGGCACCGCGGAAGGGAAGCGGCCCCTGAGCTTGGTGTGGTGAGTGGCATCTTGTTTCTGGCCAGAAGACTTCAGTCTGAGGTCTCCTACCCGTAGCCTGTAACTTGGCAAGAGGAGAAAGGTCTCTGAGTTTCCCTCCTTTGGCCTAGACCCCCAGAAGCCAGAGAGACCCTGGCGGCAGTGGGCAGAGGCCCCGGGGCAGAAGCCAGGCTCCAGTCACAGGGTGGAGGGTACGTCTGAGGCCACTGGCCCTCCTACCAGGTGGCCATGTTTGTACACACCAGTCACAGAGGGCTCTCCACCCCCCAGGCTGCCTGTGACCATCTTTGGGCAGCTTGACTGTCCAGGGCTTCCTTAGGATCCATGAGCTTCAGTCGCAGCTTCAAGGGACCTGGCGGAGCAAGGCTTGCTCCTTCTGTAGGACGCAGCCCTTCACGCCCCCTTCCTCCTGGGGCTCCGCCTGCACCCCTGTCTAGAGCTGGCATCTGTTGCTGGCTGCCACTGGGTGACCTCAGGCAAAACCTGACACTCATGGCCTCAGTTTCCTTGTTGAAAAAGAGAACTTTGACGGACTGTATGATCATGAACCATCCTCCCAGTTTCCAGGAATCAGTGGAAAGAGATTATCTGGAAAGTTCTAGAAATATGTCACAGGAACAATGACCTGGGCCTGGCGTCTGTGTTTGTGTGGGAGGTTTACTCTCAGAGTAGTCTTTTACGCTGTAGGCATCCTAGAAAGTCACTCTCAGCAAGACTTAGTTTTCAAATATTACAAATACAAACAGCCCATGTCAGCCCCCTCACCCCCCACCCAGGGACTTCCTGGGACTTCTGTTGGCTCCTTGATAAAGTCCAGGCTCCTTCTCAGGACAAGTTGAGCGTGGCCCCTGGAGAGTTCCGAGTTTTGAACCCCATCTCTGTGCTGTCTTGCCCACACCATTTCGGATAAATCACTAGCTTGTGAACTTGTCTCGCAGTGTTAAGACAGGTGAGGGGTGGGGGGTGCGGCTCAGTGGTAGAGCTCGTCTAACATGCACGAGGCTCTGGGTTCTGTCCAGCACGTGTGTGCACATGTGTGTGCACACACACACACAAACACACAAACACAGAGGTAGAGGTAAGGGGTGTTAAAATTCAGTGGGGTGAGTGGATGTGCCGTGTCTGTCATGTCCTCAGTAACCGGAAGACACCAGGCGCTCCTGTGTCTGGGGGAGGGGCTGCCCCTCCTGCCCTCAAGGTCAAGTTTCGGTACCCCTATTCCAAAGTGTCGAAGTGTCACCCCACCACCTCAGGCACCACTGCAGCACTTGTGCCTGCCGGGGGCTTTTATTGAACATCTACTGTATACCAGGCACTGAGGGGCCAACGATGACCAGTAAGTAGGCTGCTGCGCCCATGGGGTTCTCTGGAGACACAGAAACCAGGCAACAAAGAAGACAAGATGGGGACATGACAGAGGATAGCATCAGAAAAGGCTTGTCCCAGGAGTGACTTTTGAGATCTCTTGGCGAGAAAGAGCTTTTGATGGCAGGCGGGTGGCACATGTGTGTACTCCAGAACTTGGGAGGCTGAGACAGGAGGGTTGCAGGTTGAAGGCCAGCATGCAGTCACTTAGTGAGACCATGTTTCAAAATAAATGAAAAGGGCCAGGGGTGTAGCTCAGGGGTAGAATGCTCTGAGTTCAATCCCCAGTACCAAAAAACAAAGCAAAACAAAACAAAAATGAAAGAGCATTTGAAAGAACACAAAGGGTACTGGGGCGGAAGCCCGTGTGGCCAGCACACAGGCTGCAGGAGAGGAGGTGAGGTGGGAGGGCAGGGCAGCGCTGCACCCCTGCATCCTGGTGTCTTGCCCTGGGTCTGCGGGATGGGGGTTCCATGCTCTGCGGCTTCTTCCCATTTCCTATCACCCTCTGCCCGGCAGCCAGCGGTCTCCCCTAGCGGGAGAAGATGAGAAGAAATCTGGGTGAAAGGGCTCTCCATCCCGGAGAGGTGGAAGGAGAGGAACCTGGGGTGGCCTCCCCGCCCACAGGTGCAAAGCCTGTTCCTGTTGCAACGTGTGGAGGGTGCGGGAGTCGGGGAGCAGAACCTTGCAAGGGTGGAGCAGAGCAGGCTGCACACCCCAACCACCACGACTTCTGACTCATGATGAGCCACACAGGGAGGGCAGCAGCAGCCGCTGGTGGCCAAGGCCTGCGGGTGGCTGGAGGGTTCACATTCTCATCCCCACCGGCACGAGCCTCGGTGTGACCCGCTGGCTCTCCTGACCTGGATTCAGGTGCAGGCTTTCAAGGAAAGCATTACCTGGTGTCTGGTGGGTAGAGTCTGGACTGGGACGATGCTACCTGGGGTCTAGTCTGGCTCTCCACTCTCTCTCCATGGAAACCAAGACAGGGCCTTCTCCCTTCCCATCTGTCCAGTGGGAGGTTTGAACTAGGGTCTCTTCTTTCTTCATGACCTGGTACTCTTGTTAGCTTAGTTGCAGATCCTTAGCAAAGGAAGGGTATTTTTGTGTGTGGGTAGGAGGATGGATTGCGTGAAGCATGATGAATATCAAGTACTGATAGTTCTGACCTTAGGCTACATCAATAGAAGTGTGACAGCAGGGCATGGTGGCACAAGCCTGTAAGCCCAGTACTTGCGAAGCTGAGACAGGAGGATCGCAGGTTTGAGGCCAGCTTCAGCAACTTAGTGAGACCCTGTTTCAAAATAAAAATTAAAAAAAAAAGGATGGAGTATAGCTTGGAGGGGGGCTGCCTCTGGGTTCAATCCCCAGCACCAAAAAACAAAAGCAAACAAACAAACAAAAAAACCCAAAATAGCAAGGCGCTTCTCAACCAGGTCTCCCAAGTGACTGACTGCTGTAGTAGTGTGTGACCCAGAGGACACAAGCTTCGGAGGGAGTGCGAGTGCCACCTGCAAATATTTGAACCAGCCCTGGGGAATGGAGGTTACGAGGGAGGTTCCAATGTGGGGTAAAAAGGAGTTTTGCAGGTGTCCAGAGCTGTCCCTGGATGGCATGAGCTGGCCTCCCTGGGACAGTAGGCAGTTTCCTGTCATGGGAGCTGTGAGAGGGCACATGGGGCTGTCACCTGACAGATTGGCTGTCCTTTGTCCTTTGGGGCAGTGGCTTGGAGGATTTCTGTTGGCTCTGGGTGGCTGCTATTCTGTGACCTGGGTCTGGGCCCTGCTGAATGACTTTGGGACTCAGTTTCCTCCTGTGCAGGCAGATGCACAGGATGCCCCCCACAGGATGCCTGCCTGCCTGCCTCTGAGACGTATTGTTCAGATTAGAAGAGCTGACACTAGGGAGTCCGTGTGCTGCACCCTCTGAAGTGGTGCAGGGGGTCATGATTATTTCTTCTTCTCGTAGTTCTCTGCTTGCCCCCATGCTGGCATTGGGTAGCAGGCAGGGAGGGGACATCCCTAGTCTCACAGTTCAGGTTGACTGAAAGCAAACCTGGCCTGACTGGCAATGCAGTCCCTGGCCAAGGCAGACATCACCAATCCATTACCACACTCTCCTGCTGATGTTGGTGAGTGGTGATGCAGCCCCTGGCCAAGGCAGACATCAGCAATCCATCACCACACTCTCCTACTGATGTTGGTGAGTGGTGATGCAGCCCCTGGCCAAGGCAGACATCACTAATCCATTACCACACTCTCCTGCCGATGTTGGCAGGAGATACGACCTCATAATTGTTACCCATACCGTGACAGCTCTTTCTAATGGATAGGAGTTGACCTATGAGGCAGGTGTGTTTGCCATTCCTAAATAAAGGAAAATTATCATTAGTGTCATTCTTGGTCGGCACCAAGCTAGTAACTCAGTTGGTACGTTATTCGGAGCATGAGTGGGCGGGTAGTGAGTGGGGTTTGGGACAGCTGTGAGCTAAGTTAAATTAGACTGGAATGGCTCCTGGTGGAGGTGGTCATGGGCTAAGCCCAAGAAGGGGCAGGGGAAGGTTAAGAGAAGAGAGAAGCAAGAAGGGCTGTCTGGACCACGGGCATGGCATAAGCAAAACCTTCCATGCTGGTGGGCCGCAAGGAGGGCTTGTGACCGGTTTCAGGTTGGGGTGAGCCTGGCCTGGGAGTGAGACCCCTTTTCTGCCGCTCATTCACTATGTCATCTCAGGAGAGGTATAAACAAACTCTTATTTATTTATTTGCAAATGTCAGCACCCCCGATACACCGTGCACACGCGTACCCTTCCTTCTCCCCAGGCGCTGTGTTCATAATGAATGCCTGGTTGGTGGCAGCCTATTAAATTGAAATCCAAATGACTCAGAAATCTGGGGGCTGAAAGCAGTAGCTACATCAGGAGAGTTGCTGGAGAAAGAAGCAAAGACATGGGCCGAGCGGGGCCTGGACAGCTGACAGATCCCGGGATGTCTAGAGAATGGAGTATTTTCCCTGAGGTCGGCAGAAGGTTTGGGCCCAGAACAGCCGGACTGAGTATCTGGGCCTCTGCTGCATTTCAAGGCGCCCTTTCATTCTTGGCCAAGAGGGAGGGGAAGCTGGATACGGGCAGGGGGGCTGACAGGTTCTCAGCTATTTATAGCTGGAACGTGGGGTCATGTGGCCCTGGGTGCTGCGATGGCTAGGTGCCCGGCCAATCACTGGGTTGCTGGCCCCAGGGTCCCGCACATTAGCAGGTGCCCTAATGTGAACCCGCAGGGCTGGGCTGGGCTCTGTCCAGATGCTCAGCATTCCCTCCTGACTCCCAGCGGGCCTCTGGGGGCATGCCAAGTGTCCGCTGGGACAGAGGTAGGGGGGCGCAAGGGAGGAAGGGAAGAAAGGGCTTGTGTGCAGGCAGCCAGCAGTTCTGAGCTCACAGAGCCAGAAGGCAGGGTGCTTTGGGCAGAGGGCCTGAAGTAAGACTGGGACTCCTGGGACCTATATTCATGTCACATTGGAATAAGAGAGAAAGAGACCACTGGTCCCGCAGTGTCACAGGGATGTGAATGTGGGGGGGGGGCGATACTCCTCACAACAGGGCAAAGGTTAAGCCATTTTTCCAGTAGGGAAGCTGAGGTTCAGAGAGGGGAAGTGACTTCCCTACAGTCACACAGCCAAGTTAAAGGGAGGAACAGGACTAGACCTCTGACTCCAGGTGGAAGCAGTAACAGAAAACAACGCATGGGGAGTCACAACCCTGAATTCTCTGTGCTAATATCATGGGACCTTGGCTGGGCCCCTCTACTTCTTTTTTTTTTTTTTTTTTGGTACTGGGAATTGAACCCAGGGGTGTTCTACCTCTGAGCTATACACTTAGCCCTTTTTAAATTTTGAAACAAGGTCTTGCTAAGTTTCTGAAGCTGGCCTCGAACTTGCAATCTTCCCGTCTCAGCCTCACAGGGGTGCTCTGAGGATGAGAGGAGGGAGGGTGCGACTGTGTATGACTATAGACAGGAGCGTGGCAGTGGCCATATTCCCAGCCTGGCTCGGCCTGGACCAGGCGAGCACGGGAGCCCTGACTGGGCTGCTTGAGGCGCACGCTCTGCTCATCTGCCTTCGGGAACTTAACCCAGCCAGTTCAAGACAGAGCTGCTCACGGCTTCCTCCCCATTCCTCCTCTCTCCCATCCGGCTGCAGAGGCCCTCCGCCAGGGAGCACTCCCTGATTCTCCTTCCTTATTGCCCACCACCTGCCCATCACTGAGTTCCCCGTCCTGCCCCAAATGTAGACCACAGATAGTCCAACCCAGCCCTTCTCGTCCAACCCAGCCCTTCCCTTCATTTTATTCCCTCCACCCAGAGCCCACTGTCACTCAACGGGCATGTGGAGTAGCCACCCAACTGGGGCTCCTGCTGTCACTTTTGTCCCCATCTCCAGGTGTCAGGCCTCTCACGTCACTGCCCCACAGAAGCCCCCTCAGTTGTGCCCATGATCCTAGGGCAAAGGCCAACCTTCCCAGAGCCCCGGCAGGACCTGGCCCTGCATGCTTTGCCCTCATCCCTGCGGGTCCTCCGACCCCCTCCAGCCGGTCAGCTTTCTCTCAGTTCCTTCTCCTCGCTGTGTTCTTCTGGTCACCTGGCCTGTGTCTCCGCATCTGACGGCATGGTGGGGCTCCATCTTAACATCTCTGCTGCATCTTCATCCTGCGTCAGGTAGGTGCCTGGAGCAGCTTAGCACTGAAGTCATGGTTCAGGAAAGAAGAAAGTGTTTGCCTACTCCCAGCTGACCTTGACCCTTGCTTTCAAGAGGTTCTCTACTGATACCCAGAGTTCAGGAGGTCTGGGGGGACACTCGCCCAGGGCGGCGGAACTGGAGTCTAGGCAGTACTTTCTCTGCGGCCAGCCCCTCACGGGGACTCAGTCTTTGTACCAGGGTTGAGGCCAGATGCCCTCGACTAAGGACCCTTCTAGTTCTACAGGTAGGACAGGAAAGAAGCAGAGGCTACAGCATGGCCTTTGCAGCGAGACAGACTCAGGTTGGACTCTTGCTCAAGCCACTCATTGGCTGGGTGACCTTGGCCTCTCTGAACCTGGTTCTGTCCTCCGTATACAGGGATGAGATAATCACTTTTGCTTCTCAAGGTGCTGGGAGAATCAAATGAGACTGCCTAGCTGGGCACGGTGGTGCACACCTGTAATCCCAGTAGTTGGGAGGCTAAGACAGGAGGATCGCAGGTTCGAGGCCAGCCACAGCAACTTAGAGAGATCCTCAGCAACTCAGTGAGACCCTGTTTCAAAATGAAAACTTAAAAGGGGTGGGAGTGTAGCCTGGAGGTAGAATGCCCCTGGGTTCAATTCCTAGTATCAAAGAGAGAGAGAGAGAGAGAGAGAGAGAGAGAGAGAGAGATACTGACACTTAGTAAGCACCCAATAAATGTCTGCCCCTCCAATCCGATGTTGGGACTAAGCAGTTCAAATGTCTCATAAATCTTTATTGCTAGGAAAAGTTCTATTTCTCTTTTATCTCCTGGTGCTAGGTATTCATACAGAGCCTGTCTTGCTTTTGGTTTGCCCTCTACTCTGCCTTTCCTGAGATTTCAGTCTCCCTCATGCTGCATAAGGGCAGAGACTCCTGCTTTTGTTCTCATGAAGGTGCCACACGAGTGGTCCAGGTGTGTCTGTGGGTTGGTGTTGTGACTGTCAGGAGCTGGTGGCACCCCAGCCTGGGTTGGCACTAACCGAGGCCAGAGAATAGATGGTTTGATGACCTTTCCCCCACCTCTGTGAGATTAGCTGCCCAAGGGTGTGGGCCACGCTGGGCTTAGAGTGGAGGCAGGGTGAGGACCGAGGCTCACACCCCTTCTTCATGGGAAGGTGCTCCCAGGGAGGAGCCAAGGCACAGAGGCAGGAGTCTAGGCCGAGGCCTTCCCACACACCCTGTCGCGGGGTGGCCTCATGCCTGGCCCCGCTGCATGCGTGGGGAAGATTCTGCAGAACCGAGGTTGAGAAGCCGAGAAGAGGAACATCTTCAGTAGCAGGAAAGGTAGAGAATTCACAGGATGGGGGGGAGACCCCCGAACAGCAGTGGATGTTGTTGAATAAACAAGTGAATGAATGAATGAGCATCTTTTCCCAGTAGGAGCAGACGCCTCTCCCAGGCCTGAGACACAGAGCAGGGACCCACCTGGCTGAGGTCTTACCCATTTTATTAGGTGCCCAAAGTCATCAGAAGACAAAATACATCAGAAGAAAGCCACCGGGCCGGGCATGGTGGCGCACGCTTGTAATCCCAGTGCTTGGGAGGCGGAGACCAGAGGATCCGGGTTCGCGGCCAGCCTCAGCTACTTAGTGAGGCTCTCCGCAACTTCATGAGACCCTGTTTCAAAATAAAGTATAAAAAAGTAGGGCCGGGGGTGGAGCTCAGAGGTAGAACACCCCTGGGTTCAATCCCCGGTACCGCAAAAAAAAAAAAAAAAGAAGAAAGCCACCGGGTTAAGGTCCTACAACACACACATTAGAGGATACAGGTTTGCCCGCCGGTGCGTGCCCAGATGCCCACCAGCTGTGGCAGGGGCGAGAGAGGCCGGGGGTGCGTGCCTGCGAGCTTTCTTTCGCACCCACGTCAGGATGTATTTAGCGGTCAGGTCTGTCTTGGTAATAAGTGACAGAGGGCTGATTCAAAGTCATCCCTCAAATGAATCGCTTGGTTCCCATAACTGAAAATATGGGCTTCCGGTTCAGTTAGATCCCGGAGCTCCGTCACTCAACCCTATTTCCCTCTATGGGTACTCCATGTTCCCACTGGCTGTTCAAAGATGGCTCTCTGATTGCCTGTGACTTGTGCAGGAGTGTGTATGTGGGTCCTGTGTCACTGACACATGGGACCTGGGGTAGGAGGTCTTGTTCTTCAGAGAGATGATGGGGGATAAACCACCCCATGCCCACTGACCCACTCCACTTTTATATTAAACAACAAATCAGCCTCCAAGTTAGGATTTTAAAATGTGGCTGGTAACAGATTACCTATCACACATTGTGCTGGTGTCCACAGTCCCACAGAGGAGACCTGCTGATGCGGAACGCTAGAACATCTGCTGGTGTGAGTTGGCAGTCACAGCGCGGAGCTGCAGGGCCAGCCCCAAGCAAGGCATCTGTGTTGAGCAGTTTCTCAAATGTAGGGAGAGATGGACGCTGCTGTGGTCATGTTCTGCCCGCAGGGACACTGTAATTTATGGGTGGGATCCGCAGGGAGGTTGACATATGTAGGGACGTGGACTAGTCTGTGCGTACTTCTCCCAGTCATAACTAAATTTAGAAATAGCCTGAGTTTGGATAGAAGATTCTGTCTATACAGTGGAAAGGCTGGGTCTGGTTATCTTCCATCGATGACTGTCCTGGGTTCTGTTTTGGAGAGTTCAAAGCTCTGCTTGGCTCAGCAGGAAAGAGACCTGAGATCGATTAGTAATGTCTGCATGGGAAAGGACATTGAAATCTGTGGTATGTTTATTGTGTTGGAGCCATTCATGTATTTCTTTTCAACTGTTTGACTTTAGACATGAATCCACAGAACAAATCAGGACAGCTTTACCGCTCAAAAGAGACAAATGCAAGATAGGGGCTTGCCTGGGAAGTGACCAGGAGAATTCAGAGATGCTCACTCTCCTCATCTGTGAAATGGGAAGAATCATCCAGCCCTGTGAACTAAGCAGGGTTGTTAATGAAGATCGAATGAAGTAATAAATGTGAAATCATCTTGTCATACTTTTGTGTGTGTGTGTCTGTGTGTGTGTGTGGGGGGGGGTATTGGGGATTGAACCCAGGGGTGTATTCTACCTCTGAGCTAGACCCCAAGCCCTATTTTTATTCATTTTTGAAACAGGGTCTCACTAAGTTGCTGAGGGCCTCAGCAGTTGCTGAGGCTGGTCTCAAACTTGCCATCCTCCTGTCTCAGCCCAGCCTCCCAAGTACTGGGATTACAGGTGTGTGCCACCATGTCTGGCTTTTCTGGGGGGAGGGGGCACTGGGGATTGAACTCAGGGGCTTTCTGTCTTTGAGCTACATCCCTAACCCATTTTATTTTGAAACAAGTTCTCATTAAGTTGCCCCGGTTGGCCTCAAATTTGCAATCCTCCTTCCTCAGCCTCCCAAGTACTGGGATTATAAAGGCATGTGCCACCACACCCAGCGATTTTGTCATACCTAAAAGAGCAGCAAGCACTTAAATGATACTTCTTATGTGTCAGGTGCTAGTCTAAGTACTTTGTTTATATCCTCATTTAATCCTCAAAACAACCTTATGAAATAGTTACTCTTGTTATCCTTGTTTTGTAGAAAATGACACTTGGGCACCAATGTCAAGTCACATGCCTGAGATCATACAGTTGCAGAGCAAGATTCACACCCAGGCAGCTGGCTCCAAACCCTTTTCTTCTGGTGCTGCTCACTGTAGACTAAGTGCCCTGCACCTGAACAGGATGACCCAAGGGAACTCCTAAATCCTTCCTTGCTCAGGAAATGCCTCATTAATTCCGCTATTCCCTCACACAGGTGAAATGGATCACTGGCAGAGCTCAGTGACACCTTTCCCAGCCCTCCAGGGAACTAAGGGAGTGGACATGGTGAAACCTAAGGATCCGCCCCATTGCCAAACTGTCCGGTTCACCTCCTGGCTCTGCCACTGCCTAGCTGGGTGATCTTGGGCAAGTTACCTAATGTCTCTGAACCTTGGTTTCCTCATCCATAAATAGAGAGGACAAGCCAGGTGGGGTGACACTTGTAATCCCAGTACTTGGGAGGCTGAGACTTGAGGATCTGGGTTCGCAGCCAGCCTCAGCTACTTAGTGAGGCCCTCCGCAACTTAGTGAGACCCTGTTTCAAAATAAAGAATTAAAAAATTGGGCTGGGGGTGTAGCCCGGAGGTAGAATGCCCCTGGGTTCAATCCCCAGTACCACAAAAAAAAAAAAAAATAGAGAGGACAATCATGCCTACTGTGTAAGATTATTGTGGGGAATAAACGGGATAACATAGGGATATGCTTGGTAACATTAAATACTCAGTATTAATGAGTATTAATACTGAGGGTGAGATGGAGGGTGACAGTGTCGAGGTCAAAGGGGTCACGAATGGTAGACGTCGCTGGCCTTCTCAGGCCTGCAGCATCATTTATAATGCCATGCTGGTCAGCCATGAGCAGATTCTCCCTTCCTGGACAGGTGGAAGCCACCCCTCTCCCACCCCAGAAAGCGGGGCTCCTAACCCCTTGGGAGGTGCCTCCGCCCTCACCCCTGCTCACCTCCATCTGCCCTCCCTGCAGATGGCTGTGCAGTCAGCAGCTGGAGCCCGCTCCCTGTCCTGCCAGTCCAGGGCTCCCTGTCCACGCTGCCGCAGCCCCAAACCAGCCGAATCCAGAGTGAGCTGGTCTGCAGCCAGAGCTTCCTGAAGGCCTTGCTGCCTAAACAATTATAATAAGAAGCACAGTTGGGAGGGCTTCTGCTTCTAGGCTTAGGGTGTGCGAGTGCCCACCTCTGGGATCCTCATGAGCCAGGGAGCAGTGAGTGGCACAGCTGCTGGTGATTTGCTCTCAGTCAGTCCGGAGGGCCGTCCCTTCTGTGGGTCTGTGTGGCAGGGCCAGGCAATCCCTGCTGGTGTGAAATATGCAAATGGTTACTTCATCACTTGTGAACTTGGTTAAAATGCAGATTCCCAGGTCTCCCTGAGATGGATTCGGGACCTCTTGGGCAGAACCCAGGACACTCCATTTTTACAAGCTTCTCCAGGAAGACCCTGCAGCAGGTGGTTAGAGAACCACCCCTGGAGAAATACCGAGTCTCTTCTTAAGAATATTCTTTGTTGGGCTCAATCCACAGCACCGTGAACAACAAATCTTTGATTTATTGGGTTCTCTCGACTCCCTTCTCTTGGGGCAGCTGAAAGGCCCTGCGAGATGCCAAGCCAGAGCCTGCTTGAGTGTCTGCAGAAGCCCCCACCTTTTCACGAGCTCCCTGTCCCTGGGGTCTGCAAGGAGCTCCGGTGCGTGGCCTGCTCTGGGTTGGGGCTGGGCGAGCCCACCAGTGTCCTTGGTGCTGTGATGCTGAAATTTTATTGCCCAGAGAGGCTGGGCTTTCGCAGCAAAGGTCAATTTCTGCAGGATGGGTGGTGGGGAATATGAGCGCAGGAAGGGAGTTTCTCAACGTGGGACTCCTGTCTCCCTCTGCAGAGTCTGGCACGGAGGCCCAACCAGGAGAGGAGGCTATAGGTAGAGCTGCTCAGATTGGCCTGGTGCCCCCCGCCGCACCCCGCCTTCCTTTTTATAACTTTTTAGAGTAAGATAACAAAGGCCATATCCCAGTGCCTAATAGTTTTTCCGTTTATATATAAAAGTTTCTCTCACTCAACAAACATGGGATGAACCAGGCCCAGGGGATCCCTGGGGCATGGATAGTAAACCCCCGCCTTGGGTCCAAGCTTCCCTGTGGCCAAGTAATGCTGAAGCCAGGGGAGGGGCGCCAGCAGGGCAGAGGGTCCCTTTGGCAAGGTGTGGAGAGCGGGGTGTGGAAGAAGTTGTGCCGAGAACAGCTTCACCTGGCTGGGGAGGTGAGAGCAGGCAGGGTGGGGAAGGTAGAAGGGCACTAGGAAGGCCTGGAGGCCCTGCTGTTCAGGGCTTTTGGGGTAAAGGGTGGGGAGGGGCAGGGGAGGCTATAAAGTAGGAATTAGCAAATAGACTTTGCATGATGGTCCTCTGCAGCCAGCAGGGCTCTTCCAGGTCTCCTTGGGGACTTTTGATCCTGAGGGGTGGGGCAGTCTGGGGGAGTAGCGAGGACAGAGATCCCCATGCCCTCACTCTTCATAGCTGCTCCCCACAGGCAGGAAGGGTCAAAGGAAGACTAAGACCTTTCCCCAGAAACAATTCATTCCGTTTGTGGGCCTGGGTAGGGCAGGGGTGAGGAAGAGGACTGGGATGGGGACCGCACTGGGATCCCTGCTGTCTTTTAAGGAGTGTGATTAAGGAGTGTGGAGGGGCTGGACTGTGACTCTGGCTACCCTTGCCTCTCTCAGAACCTTTTGGTGCCCGGGTTTTCCCATCTGCAAAGTGGGACGATGCTAATTTCTACCTTGAGGGTTCCCGTGAGACCTAGAGAACGTGCTGCTGAAGGTAGAGAACGTGCTGCTGAAGGGTGAGAGCCACAACAGAATATCGCCTCATTGCTGAGTTGTGTCAGTTCACTAAATTGGTCGCGGCTCTCCGTCCCCTTTGCTGTCTAGCAGCGCCAGTCTCTATAAATCTCAGCAATGAGGGAATCACCGGCTTCACTGTCGCATCCGACTTCCACCCCCTGGTGTCCTGCCTCTGCCCTCCAGGCCACACAGAAGTTTGTGCCTTTCCTTAAAGACTTCAAAGATGCATGGCTCTCTGCGTCCTGGGCTGCTGTCCCCAGGTCACCTGGGAAGGTGGTGGGTATGTCCCCCCACCCTGGGAGCCTCCCAGGGGTACCTCTGCTCCACCTTTGGTGTGGCTGGTCAGGTCGGCCCCCCTCAGAGGTCACAGCTGCTGCTCTGTCCTCCTCCCTTCCTAAGAACAGGGTGGAGGCGCTGGGCATCTCACCGTGGGCAGGGGAGTGGTTTCTGCTTGGCAGCAGGAGCCCCTGACTCAGAGGAGATGTTTTCCTGCCAGAGGGAGAAGTGGTTATATCATCGAGTCCCAGGGGAAAGACAGAAGGAAGTTGGTTCATTGGGGCAGCCTCCGTCCTCTGGAAAATCCCACTGTGCTGCGGGAAACAGCGCCCCGCCTCAGCAGACACGCAGGCTGTAACTGCTGGTGAGGCAGGTTGCCCCCGGTCCCCCGTGCCTCCCGGCACATCTCATCCAGCAGCCTCCACCTCGGGAATCCAGCGCACAACACCGTGGAAGCCAAAACCTCCACTGCAGAGACCAGGTTCGGCGGCCCCCAAGCCACTTCTCCTTCAGAGCCCAGTGGCTCTTGTTTTAGATACAGCCTGATGTTGGAGGGCTGGGTGACCAGTCACTTCAGGGTGGAAACTGTCTAAGCAGGGACCAGTGGAACTTCCCCAAGACAGCAGCTCGTAAGCCGGGAGAGCCAGACTGCCAGGGAGGGTGAGCTGGGGCAGCACTCAGCCAGACGGCCCTCTGAAGACCCTGGTGCTGAGGGCAGCATGTTATTAAAAAAAAAAAAAATGTGTGTGTGTGTGTGTGTGTGTGTGTGTGTGTGTTTAAGAGAGAGAGAGAGGAGGATTCCAGGAGTCAACTAACTATGGTCCACCCCCCTGGGCCAAATCCAGCCAGCTGCCTGTTTTTGTAAATAAAGTTTTATTGGAACCTGGACCATTATTCATGATGTGTGAGTGTAGTCTGTGGCTGCTGTCAAACCACAGAGTGGAGTGGTTGTGAAGAGACTTATGGCTCAAAAATATGAACAGTTCACGGCCTGGTCCATTATAGAAAAAGTTTGCCAGCTCCTAATGATTTGAGAGATGGAGGAAGGGTTCAAATTCAGCTGGTTTTTTTTTTTTTTTGTACCGGGGATAGAACCCAGGGGCATTCTACCTCTGAGCTATACCCCCAGCCATATTTTATTTTTTATTTAGAAACAGGGCCTCACTAAGTTGCTGAGGCTGGCCACGAACCTGCCATCCTCCTGTCTCAGCCTCCCAAGTACTGGGATTACAAGCGTGCACCAGCACACCTGGCTTCAAATTTAGCTCTGGTTAGAGAAAGACCAAAGAGGTGTAAAACCTCTAGGGGAAGGCTTTCCGAGGTCACCGTGACCCATGTGTTGGTGTTTCAATGAATGGGAAGGGTTGGGTCATCTGGTTTTTATAGAATTATCAAATTGTTAATGCCAGGAAGGACGCTTGACACGTCTGTGTATATGTGTGTATGTGTGTGTGGTGCTGGGGATTGAACCCAGGGGCATTCTACCTCTGAGCTACACTCCTAGCCCTATTTTATTTTTTATTTGGCAACAGGGTCTCCCTAAGTTGCTGAGGCTGGCTTCAAACCTGCGATCCTCCTATCTCAGCCTCCTCAGTACTGGAATTACAAGTGTGTGTCACCATGCCGACCAGCAGGGTCTAATTTGACTCTCGTATATCTAGGTGGGGAAACTGAGGCCCAGGGAAGCAAGGGGATTTGCTTGGGAGCATAAGGTGGCAGAATTTAGCCTCAGAGAACCCAAGCCAGAGCATTTTGTTCTGCATTGCCGTTTTAGTGCATGCACATGTGTACACACGCACACACACGCACACACACACACAGCCAAATTCTCTGAGCAGTAAAATGGCAAAGAAATGTGTTTGCATCTAAAGGGCAGTTGCTTATCTGTGGTCTTTTCTGTGCCCATTGCCTTTGAAGCAGGGATTCCAGGCTTGCCCTATATATATATAAAGAGGCTGTTGTCCTGGTCAGGCCCATCCCATGGTAACAGGGCTAAAATCATCTCAGGGAGTTCTGTTGGGGCCATCTCCTGCACAGCAGCTGCTTCTAGCCACTGCCAGGGCGCCGTCTGCCCAGCACCTGCCCTCGCTGCCGTAACCAGATCGGAGCGCAGGCCCTCCGCATGGGGCCTGGGCAGGTCCTTCACGGGGGCCGTGCCCTATGGATACATCTGTCCCTCTGCACCCTGCCTGTGTCCAGGGCCTTGGGGCCGAATGAGGTTTATATGGTTAGAGGGTTAGCCAGATCCTCCATAAGAGACTTTCCTACCCCGGCCTCAGTTTCCTCCCATGGACGGTAGGAGCATTAGACCCATTGTGGCTAGTGTCCCTCTCTGCCGTTCCGTACTTCTGCCACCTGGGCCTCCCCTTGAGCAGCTCAGACTCCAAAAGGCTTTTGTTCTTGTTCTAGCATAAGGTTTAAATGTCATGGTTTAGATTGAGATTTCCTAGCTTCCAAACTCCACTCAGGTCCCTCCTTAGCTGGGTGTCTTCGAGGGAAGTTAGCATCCTCTCTGGGCCTCAGCTTTCCTCACCGGTGAATGGGGATGAGCCATGAACCACCCCCTCAAGACACCTGTAGCCGTGGTTGTGGTTAAGGTGTGGGGTGGAGGTTGGACTAAGTGGCCCTCGGGGTCTTTTCCTTCCTGGGCTTTGCAGTTCCACACCCCAGCCCTCCAGCCTCAGTTTTCTAGGCAGAGGACAAGCCACAGCTCTGCAAACCTGATCCGGAGATGAGAGGCCAGAAAAGACATGAGGAAACAGCAGCATTGGGTAGTTTCTAGGCGCTGTGTGCAGGTCTGGCCTGGTATGGGTCATGGCCCTGCTCACTGGCTCCCCTGGCACTGTGTCCCCAGGCCTGGGATCCGTCACCTCAGCCCTACCTTTCCCCATTTTTTTTTTTTTTTGTGGTACTGGGGATTGAACCCAGGGCATTCTACCTCCGAGCTACACCCCCAGCCCTATTTTTTTATTCTTTATCTTTATTATTTATTTATTTATTTATTTATTTATTTATTTATTTTTGTGGTATTGGGGATGGAACCCAGGGGGCTTTTTACCTCCAGGCTACACCCCAGACCTATTTTATATTTTATTTGGAAACAGGGTCTCACTAAGTTGCTAAGGCTGGCTTTGAACCCGTGATCCTCCTGTCTCAGCCTCCCAAGTACTGGGATTACAAGTGTGCACCACCACGCCCGACTTTCATTCTTTATTTTGAAACAGGGTCTCACTAAGTTGCGGAGGGCCTCGCTAAGTAGCTGAGGCTGGCTGTGAACCTGCGATCCTCCTGCCTCAGCCTCCCAAGCTCTCCCCATTTTTCTGTAGAGTTCTCTTTTTCCTGGCTTGTGTTTGGCATTGATTTGGGTAGGGGTGGGTGGTGATTTTTTTTTAATGCAATATAACCTGGCCTTGGAGTCAGACATCCCTTAACCAGCTGGGGAACCCCATGGGCCTCCTCATTTTCCTCCTCTGTAGAATGGGAATGATGCCAACCGAGGGAGTAAATGACATAATGCACGTCAAGAACTTGACTTTTCCCACACAAAGTGTGCCCACTCAGTAAAACCTGAAGTGGACCTACTGTGTGCTTAGGCACAGTGGGAAACCAGATAGCAATCAGGGACTTCCCTTCTGGTGGTGGTGGACAAATAACACACATGAACAGAGGGAACACGATCATTCCAGACAATGATGTGGATCATGAAATTCAGCCAAGGATGTGTGTGTGACCCAGTGGCAGGAGTGGCTGCTTCAGAAGAAGTGGTTAGGGAAAGAGGCAACATTCGATCTAAACGTTAGGAAGGAGCCAGCCATGCAAAAATAGCTTGTACAAAGGCCCTGGGGCAGCGACCAGCTACTGAGCTCCACTGTAAAGAATGCCAGGATACGTGGGGTGCTGTGAGTCAGGAAGCTGCAGGACAGGGTGCTGGCAAGGTCAGCAGGGGCCTTACAAGCCACCTGTTTGGGGGTTTCTAAGTGGAATTCTGAGCGGCAAGTGGGGCGACAGTCTGATTTTCATGTTTAAAGATGGCCTTGGCAACTGTGGGAAAGACCATTCTGGGGTGGGGTGACAGGTGTGGTAGTGGGGGACCAGTCAGGCATCTGTGCCATGTCTTCATAACATGACACTGTGGGCCAGGGCGGTGTCAGCAGAGACAGAGAAGAGCATTGTATTTTGCAGAGAGAGTAGAAGGACCGGTGCTGGGCTGCGGGTGGGGTGAGGGCAAGGGAGGAATCCTGAAGTCTGCTTCCCAGCGGTTTGCTGAAGGGTCCGCTGTTACTGACATGGGGAAGACTGAAGGAGAAACCGGTTGGGTGGGAATAGAATTTCATTTGGACATTCGGGGGAAGGTGCTGAAGACCCAGAGGGAGAGGGCCAGGGTTGGAGCGGCTCCTTTGTCCTCTGCAGGCGGAGCCAGGGACCTGGCTACTGCATCCAGGGCACAGCGTGTGCGTGTCTGATGGGGTTTAACCCTCTTCCAGTCCTGAGCCTCTGGATTAGCTTGAAGGACCTCCGTCACTCCCACAGCCTCGCATGACCCACATCTTCCCTGAGTCTCTGCACAATCTCATGCCTCGGAGGTCTGTGAACTTGAATAGAAAAGAATTGTATCTTTATTTGCATCAACCTCTAGCTGAAATCTAGCATTTCCTTTAATTAAGAACGTAGGTGACAAAAATTATTAGTGGTATCTATGACTGTGTCACACCAATGGAAATCACAGATATTTTCATGTCACATTATAGTTGTTACAGTTCTTCAGAAATATTTAGGCTCACTGCTTCTTGGAAATTATAGGTAATTATTAGACTTGCCACTAGCTCTTATTACTTAATTTGTTAATAAAGAAATATATTACTATAACAGGAATTTACTCTTTAATATCTTCTAAATGGAGCCAGGCATGGTGGCACACGCTTGTAATCCCAGTACTCGGGAGGCTGAGACAGGAGGATTGCAGGTTCACTGCCAGCCTCAGCTACTTAGTGAGGCCCTCCGCAACTTAGTGAGACCCTGTTTCAAATAAAGAATAAAAAATAGGGCTGGGGGTGTAGCTCAGAGGTAGAATGCCCCTGGGTTCAATCCCCAGTACCGCAAAAATATTAATAATAATAATATTTTCTACATGTATTTTATATGGTTGGTTTCCTTGATAATCCTGTGTTTTATGCACTTGAAACATTTCATTTATTTTTATTTGATCATTTATAAACATTCCAAGAAGTTTATATGCTTTACCACATTGCAGAGGGACCCATGGCTCAAAAGAAATCAAGGCCCCCTCTTATCATTCCCATTTTACCAATAAAAGAGGTAAGGCTCAGAGAGGCGGAGTACTGGGCATGGTCACAGTTGGCTGAGTGATTAAGCCCAAATTAATGTAGATCTTTCTGATTCCAAAGTCAGTGTTCTTAGCAATCCATCACTGCCTCCAAAGTAGTCCTGTCAGCTCAATCTACAGCTGGTTTGAACAGAGCCTATACCACAAAAAACCACATTTTATCTGGAAAAAATATAATGTAGTTTTTGCACTCTAGTCCCTAACACACCTTGCTTTTTTACTTGAAGAGTGTTTTCCTGACCAGTTAAATGATCTAACTTTGCATTGTGAGGAATCTTTTTTTTTGTGTGTATGGTGCAGGGGATTAAACCCAGGGGCATTCTACCTCCGAGCTATACCCCCAGCCCTATTTTTTATCCTTTATTTTGAAACAGGGTCTCACTAAGTTGCAGAGGGCCTCACTAAGTAGCTGAGGCTGGCCGTGAACCTGCGATCCTCCTGTCTCAGCCTCCCAAATACTGGGATTATAAGCGTGCGCCACCACGCCCGGCTCGTGTTGTGGTAGAATGGAGTTCTGAGTAGACGCAGTGCTTGTCCTGTCTCCCCATCATTTCTCCGATCCCACCACACATGCTGGTGGGTGTGTGATCAGAGATGGAGAAACCTGGCCTCAGCCCGCTGACTCCCAGGTGGCCCCCGCTCAGCCAGGTGTGAGCTCTGGTCTGGCCCTTCCGCTGCTCAGCTGTGGTGGCACAGACACCCCCGGACGAACTGCCACTAAGTTAGCTCTGAGATCTTGAGTGTGTGACTTCCCATCCCCGGGACTCGGTTTCCTCATCTGTAAAATGGAACAGATGGCACGTGGTTGTGGTACAGTAAAGTCCTTCGTATAAAAGACAGGCCTAACAGTGGGCAGTGATTATTATAGACCCCATCTTGCCCAGCTCTCCAGGATCCTCGGAGGGGCTGGGTGCTGAGCACAGACCCCTCCTCGCCCACCTCAGGGGAGATGGGACAATCGCTAAGCTCCCCCCCAGACCAAGAGCCACGTCTGAGCAGCCTCACCACAGGTGAGCAGCCGGGGGTGGGGAGACAGATTCCCGCCTGTCATCTACAGCTCTGTCCCTACCCTGGCTGAGAAGTGGTGGCTTCATCTCCTGTACTTCTATATTTAATAAGCAGGGCCGTGACGAGGCTTGGTGACCTCAGAGCCCAAATGGACTGTCTGCTGGCAGAAGCGGGCTTCAGTCACTTCCCAGGGACGAGCTCTGGGCAGACTGCCAGGAGTGGAATTCACCCTCCATTCTCTGCTCTCCTCCTCTCCTCCCTCCCCCAGTTCCATTTTAGGCTCCAACTTCTTTGGCATTAGGAGGCCATTGACCAAGGTAGAAAGCAAAGCTGTTATTGATTCACCCGGGTTCTCGTGGCCCACCCCACACGGAGGCACAGCTCTGTGTGCACAGAGACCCTGCACACCTGGGTGCCCACCTTGGCCCCCGGCCTTCCACCTCCCTGAGGGGAGGGACAAGCTGGGGGCAGTCAGGGTGGGCCCTACAGGGCATATGAGTTGGGCTTCATTTTTTGCTTTGTGGTCGTGGGGATTGGATTTTTTTTTTTTTTTTTTTTTTTTTTTT
>PVJS01021450.1:0-31488 GCA_004027185.1 Glis glis
TTTTTTTTTTTTTTTTTGGTACTGGGGATTGAACCCACGGGCATTCTATCTCTGAGCTACATCCCCAGCCCACTTTATTTTTTATTTTGAAACAGGATTTCACTAAGTTGCTAAAGCCCTCACTAGGTTGCTGAGGTTGTCCTTGAACCTGCGATCCTCCTGTCTCATCCTCCCAAGTACTGGGATTACAGGTGTGGGCCACGACACCTGGCCAATGGTGTATCTTTATATTATAATGTTACATGAGAAAAATAATACAAAGCCCTAAATCATATATACAGGATGCTCTGCATTATTTCAAAAGACAGTGAGGAAGCCTCTCACCATGTTAACATTGTCTGTTAGTGGTTGGCTCACCCGGGATGTTATTTATGCTACCCTATGTTTTCCATTTTTAACAACTCTCTATATTTTAACGTTGCTCCTCTCAGTGGGTTTATCTTTGTTTTCCATGGCCGCCCACCTCACTGCATTTGACCCACAAAGCCCAAACTCCATTTCTCATTCTTTCTTAGGAAAATCTCACATCTTAACTCATAACTTGGGCATCCTGCTTTTGTTCCTAAATCTTTCTTTGCTACTGAGAAACAAAGGCTCAATCTGTCATCCGAAAGGGCCTATCTTCAGTGTAACCCATTGGGGATACAGGATCATGCAGATGGTTCTCAACTATTTTCTCTGGTTCAGCTGGTGTCCAGATGCCCTGGGTTAAACTGGGGACATTCCCTGCCTTTTGGCCCCTCCTCTGTTGCCTGTGTTAGTCAGCTTTCCATTACTATAACAACAAACACCCGAGATCACCAGCTTATAAAGAGAGAAGGTTTGTTTGGGCTCAGTGTCAGAGGCTTCAGTCCATTGCTTTCAGCCCGTGGCAGCACATCATGGTGGGAGCACGTGGCAGAGTGGAACTGCTCATCTCATGGCCAGGAAGAAGGAAAAAAGAGAAAGAAGGAGCAGGAGGCCCACTATCCCCTTCCAGGGCACATCCCCAAAGACTTAAAAACCTCCCACTAGGCCCCACCTCTTAAAGCTTCTACTGCCTCTCAATTGCACAAGGCTGGGGACCAAGCCTTTAGCATACGGGCCTTTGGGGGACACTTAAGACCCAATCCACAGCATTGCCTTTCAACCTCGTTAAGCCATGGCTCCTACTGTCCCCATGGATAACTCCCCCAGGGGCTTCTGGGTGTTCAGTGAGACACACTCCAAGACAAATGGCCTTTATTTAGTAGCCTCAGAGCATGAGCTGGGTGCAGTAGTCTGTTAAAATGATAAAACTTCCTCCCCAGGAGAAAAACAAAGGGGAGAAAGGGCACCAGAAGTCCCCACTCTGCCCCCTGGGTGACAGATGATGGGTGCATAAAATTGGAAGAGAGCCCTACCCAGCCACCTGGGACGGGATCGTCCTCCAGTTCCACTCTCATCCCACACGGATGACTTGACACATCCAGGTCTTCTCTGATGGCCATCGGGTGCTCTCAGGTGTCTTATGTCTCCCTTCTTTGACCACATCTCCCTGTAGGAGTCACTCTGTTCTGGAGGCCTGCCTCTGTTTCCTCCCAGGACTCCTCTCTCTAGCTGGGAGTCCTGCCCATAAGAGGCATCCTTTCCAAATGCAGGGATCTCCTGACATTCTCCTGAGACCTCCTAAAGGATTTCTCTGGTTCCAAAAAGAAACCACGTATCATCATGCTGGGTCCCTGCAGGCCGTCCTGTATACCACCCTGTCCCCACCACCAGCCTCTTCCAGCAGCGCTGCTAGACCTGTAGAATAGGCACCTCCATTCTCAACACCCAGCCTCCCCCACCGCATACCCGTCCCTGGAGCTCTGCTCTGTTTCCATCTCTGCAGGTCACAAGCTGATGACTCTCCTCCAAACAGAAGCCAGGGCTCCTTCAAACCTCAGCCCCATAGCAGGCGTCCAGGACGGGGGCCACTGGCCAGCTCGGAGCCTTCAGACATAGAGTCTGTTTTCTTCTTGAGTTAGTTTTCAAGATTAAAAATGTTATGGCTCCCATAGGAAACTTCCAGATTTCTGGTTTCTGTTATAAACCTCCAGGGATCTGGAAAGCCTATATCCACCTTTGGCCGGGCAGCAGACTGGCAGGAACTGATGATGTGGGCCCTGCTACACAAAAACACAAACTAGAGCATTTACCAGAGACTCTCACCCCACATTCTAAGGACGAGAAGAACCTTAGCAGGCCCAGTTGGCTGGATGTTCTGCCTGGTTCTGCAGGTACTGGGTTTGTCACTGTGCTGGGCCCTTCCCTTCCAGGACCCACTATTGGCAAAGCCCCTGCAGAAAGAAACCTGGCTGTCCCTTCAGTTTGCATCCCTGAGAACTCATTTTCTCATCGGATTCTTTGACCTTGCTCATATGTTGTGTTGCAAGTGCTTTGGGGCTCTCTCAGATGTATATGTTCTGTTGATCATTTTTGAGCGATGGTTATTAATTTTTTCAGATTCTTCTTGGAAATCGGAGAAAAACTATGGCTCCCCCCACTCCAAAAAACACACATGTGCAACATTTCACCTACAGTTCCTGAGATTTATAGACCCCTGATACGCTTTGTGGCTGCCATGTTCGGAATCATTGATTTAGTTGGTAAGGACTGTCTTTTCCATTCAACAAACTCAACTGTCTAACATCAATTCTCTGGGTCTTTACTGTGTGCTGGGCTCAACAAATGCCACTGAGTGTCGCCCAGCTGGTGGACAGCAAGATGTCCATTAAAATAAGTCACTGAAGCTGCCTCTCCCAGGTCTGGGGGGCATTTGCATTAATTCACAGCACTCTCAAGTCCCCCAAGGAAAACCATGCAGAGTTGCGATTCGAGCCTCACAGTGGCCCTTGTATTTGGCAAATAACCATAATCTTCCCAATGTTATGAAAAGGACACATATGCAATTAAGAAAGCCTTTCCAAAGTAATAACAGAGTTCCCGCCCCCTGCCTCTCCCCACCCCCTTTCTTTGTCCCAGAATCATGCTGTGCTGATAGGAACATGGATAAATTAATTACAGCGTGGAATGTTATTCATGGGTAGGAAAGAACACTAAATCTACTCACACAATGTTTGACATTTGAATATAAACATTGCCTTTATGTTTTTTTAAAAAGCCTCCATCGGTCCAGTTTACACAAGCATAGGTATAATCCTTTTAAACACTGTGGATTTAAAGTAGAAAAGATAGCAATATGTGGGGTGTTTTCTCCAGCCAAAGACTCAGGAGATGCAGGAATGAGATTAGCATCTCTTCAGTTCCTTGCAGCTCTGATATTATGTTGGTATACCTCCAGTTCCTGAGAACACAGAAGTACTGTATGGTTAAGTCCCTGAAATGGAAGGACACTGGCAACCCTGCATTTAAAACCAGTGCAGGTGGCCTTTCTGGGAAAGCCAGTAAAGGTCGCTTTTTAGAAACAGGATTGTCCATAGTCATTGTCATGGCTTCTGTGTTATTTCAACCAGGACCTTATGCCTAGAAGTCTGGACTGATAGTTGGTGTGTGGCCCCCCACGGGCACTGAATGCATCAGTGAATAAAACAGAGATGGAGTAAAGCAGGACTCAGAGGATGAGAGGAAACATATTCAAATGAAATCTTTAGAAAAGAAGCAGACTGCAAAAACCATAGTGTAAAATTTATAAAAAGTGAAAAAATTTCAGGGCAACCTTGATCTTCAAACTGAGTCCTTTTTCTAAGTCCCTTTGTGATGTGAACTTAGACCCTTTTCCGTAAAATTTTTCTCATTCAATAAATTTTTGCCTTTAGTGACTAGTCAGTTCAAATCAGTATTTAGTGAGCTCCTATATGGCTAGGGTTTAGGGCACTGAATCAAATGCATGTCCACATTTTCCATGTTGCAGGGTAGAGCTAAGATGCTGGCCCTCTCCTCTCACCAACCTATGCCTTCAACTACACCCAGAGAGGTTTCCTGGCAGGAGCGAGCTTCTCTTCCTGCTGGGGACAGCTTTGCTATTTCCAACAGCATCAGGGTGTCCTCTTCAACCATCTGCTGCCCCCAGTGCTCTCAGAACTATTTTTCTCTTTTCATTTCTGAAGCCCCCACCAAAGGCTGGCCTGGATCAGTTTTTGCCCAGAATCTGACAAGACTTCCTGATCCAGTCTGGCCCTCTTCCATATGACGCTGGGTGGTCTGTTTCACTGCACCTCATTTTCTACCCCTGTCAGTCACTGATGACCATATCAGCTCCCCTTCTAAGCTGCAAGTCCCCAAAGGTCAAGTTCAGCCAACTGATTTCCCTTTCAGTCCTGTACTGTGACCGGTGAGGAGCTTGGCAGGTAGAAAAAGAAAGACTTCACAGGTACACATTTTAATATGCTGTTATTGGTGCATTGTAATTATACATTATAATGAGGTTCAGAGTGATAGGACATAGCACTTGCTGTGTTTCTCTCTGGATTCTACCCAACTTTCCCCCTCCTTCCCGTACATGTTACTGAGATTGTCACTGATAATTTCATATATGTACATAGCATTATTTGAACTGTTTCCTTCATCAAGTCTCTTTTCCTCACTTAAACCCCCTCCATCGCTCCACTGGACTCTCTTCTTTTATCTGAAGTCCCTTTTGTCACCCAATTTCTCTCTAGCTTCCACATATGCGAGAAAACATATGACCATTAGCTTTCTGAGACTGGCTATTCTCATTTTGCAGAATATTCTCTAGTTCCATCCATTTTCCTGAAAATTATGTAATTTTGTTCTTCTTTATAGCTGAGTAAAATTCCGTTGTGTGTATTTTCCACAGTTTTATAATCCATTCTTCTGTTGATAGACACCTCGGCTGGTACCATAATTTGGCTATTGTCAATTGTCCTGCAAGTAACATGGATAAGCATGTATCACAATAATATTCAGACTTCGGTTCCTTTGGAAAGATACCCAGGAGTGGTATAGCTGGATCATATGGTGGTCTTTGAGGTAGATAAATTATTTGTCTATCCACGATTTGGGGGACACCCCTTCCTGGAACAATCTTAGACCAGCCTGTACCACCTGGTGGTGTCTGAGCACAAATGAGTCTCAGTGGACATCGGTTGGGTCAAGTTGATTTCAGTGGAGTGTCGGAGATAGAATTATGGACTAGAAAGGTAAATAGGAAGCACAGGTGTGAATGACAGTATCTAAATTAAAATCTGTTGTTGTGACGGTAAATGAGAACTTTTCTCCTCTGACATTGTTCTTTTGAAAATCACAAGGAACCACACGCATTGAGTAACTGGACAAGGAAATTGTCTTTAGCAAATGCCAGGATCACTCAGCATTCTATTTCTCTTGGAGGCAGCAGTGATCCAAGTTCTCAAATGAGACGGGGTCTGGAGCCCTGATGGAGCTCCTGGCTCTGCAGATAACCATCCTTGTTTTCTTGTTTTGTTCATTTTTCAACCAGGGTGATAAGAAAACCTGCTCTATCTGACTCACACACAGTGTCAGAAACACTGTGATGAAGTAAAATAGCTTCTTTAAATACCTGCACAACCAGACAGTGAATTGTAAATAAGAACTATAGGGGAGAGCGCTCTGGGTAAGAAAGCTCCGTGAGTTTGTGTTTTGATCCATCTTTCAGCTCTGAAGACAAAACCATGACAAGTAAGGTAAAATTATTAATTTGGGGGCATTAAAAGGGGCCAGATTAATTAAATGAATGAAAGTCCAATAGATAGATGATTGGAGTTTTTTTTTGAGTCTTCGATGTGATTAGGAAATGCTGAACCAATAGAGATTTTGTTGAAAACTTGTCCAATTCATAGTTACTATGATTATGTATGTTAAACTGTATAGGTTGTTGTGAAAGGATTCGGGAAAGTCTTTAAGTTGCAAAGCAACAACATATATTCCCTTATTTAAATAAAAGCAAATAAAAATACTTTATCACATCAATAGAAACAGCAGGGAAAATACTTTAAGAAAAAACTCTGTTAAAGCTAGGTGTGGTGGCCCATGCCCCATAAACCCAGTACTTGGGAGGCTGAGACAGGAGGATCATAGATTTATGGACACCCTTATCTATGTAGTGAGACTCTCAGCAGCCTAGTGACACCCTGTTACAAAATAAAAACTAAAAAGGGCTGGGGGTGTAGCTCAGAGGTAGAATGCTCCTGGGTTCAATCGCTCCACTGGAGTCTCTTCTCCTTTATCTGAAGTTGCTTTTGTTCCCCAATTTCTCTTAGCTTCTGCATATGCGAGAAAACATACGACCATTAGCTTTCTGAGACTGGCTAATCTCACTTCATATACTATTCTCTAGTTCCACCCATTTTCCTGAAAATGACATAATTTTGTTCTTCCTTATAGTTGAGCAAAAATAAAAAATAAACAGAACCACAAAAAAAACAAAATAAACAGAAACTTAAAAAATAAGATGGCAGAAATATATACAAACTCATAAATAATCATAGTATCTGCAAACAGAATAAGCACACATTAATTTTGGAGGAGCAGTAGGGATCGAACTCAGAGCTGTTCTACTGAGCTACATCCTCGGCTCTTTTTTATTATTTTGAGGTAGGGTCTTGCTAAGTTTCTCAGGCTGACCTCAAACTTGTGATCCTCCTCCCTTAGCCTCCTGAGTTGCTGGATTGCAGGTCTGTGCCACTATGCCCAGCATTAAGCACACATGAAAAGACTAGAATGATCACGTTGAATATCAAAAGCTAACTATGTACTGCTTATAAGATACACATCTAAATAACACCAAATCAAAAAGATGAAAATTATGTCATAAAAATATGCTAAGCAAAGACTAAACCACAGAAATCTAACATAACAGTATTAACACAAGAAAAACTAATAATTCAGTGAATTAATAAATTAAAATTTTTTTAAATTTTAAAAAGATGATTCAATGGTCATTATCTCACTTATTAAAATGAGATGTTATGAAAACATTAAAATGATGAGCTTATATGCACTTAGCTATACATACTAAAAAATATAAAGCTATACTAGTAAGACAAGAAATTGAGGCATCTACATTAAGGGGGTTGAGTTATAGGAAGAGATTTAACACACTTCTCTCAAAACCTGATAGATCTCCTCTTCTGCCCCCTTCAACAGTAAACATATGGAATATTTGAATAATAAGATAAAATATTTTTGAATAGATATGCATACATGAATATATATATACATACACACACACACACACACACACACACACACACATATATGGGGGGGAGAGAAAACTACACCTAACCAATAAAGAATATATGTGCCCTTGGAGCATTTTAAAAATTTGTCCATGTACTGGGTCACAAAAAAGGTAAAATCTCAACAGATTTTAAATATCAGAAGACTAATATCTAGAATATATAAAGAACTCAAAAACTTAAGACAAAACTAAACTAATCAAAAATGCTCAGTTGAACTGAATAGAAACTTCTCAAAAGAAGAAATACAAATGGCCAAAAATATATGAAAAATGTTTGACATCATTAGCACTCAGGGAAAAGCAAATTGAAACACTAAGATTCTATATAACTCCAGTTAGAATGGCAATCGTTGAGAACACAAACAATAATAAATGCTGGCAAGAATGTGGGGGAAATAGGAACTCTTATACACTGTTGGTGGGATTGTAATTTAATACAACCACTATGGAGATCAGTATGGAGGTTCTTCAAAAGACTAGGAATAGAACCACCATATGACCCAGTCATATTATTTGTCAGTATCTTTCCAAAAGAATTAAAGTCAGAATAGTATAATGATACTTGCATAACAATGTTTATAGCAGCACAACACACACTAGTCAATTTATAGAACCAACCTGGATATCTATCAACAGACAAATGGATAAAGAAAATGTGGTACGTGCACACAATGGAGTTTTACTCAGCCATAAAGAAGAAGAAAATTATATCATTTATGGGTGAAACTTGAGAACATTATGCTAAGTGAGATCAGCCAGTGTCAGAAAGTCAAGGGCCATATGTTTTCTCTCACATGTGAAAACTAGAGAGAAAGTAAGAAAGGGAGGGACTTCAGATAAAAGAGGGTAGAGACCAGTAGAATAGTGGAAAGGGATCCGGGGAAGGATAAGAGGAGGGGAAAAGGAGGCTTGAGGAAGGAAACAGATCAATTAATGTTATGCTCATATATAAAAGTATCACTACCAACCTCACTAACATGTATGGGGGGAACAGGGTGGGATACGGAGGAAAACACACCAAGTGATATATACATATATAAATGTATCGCTTTGAGTCTCCCTATGATGTATAATTACAAAGCACTGTAAAATTATAATTAAAAAGATTTATATAGAATTGGCTTCATAATCAATATACAATTAAATTATTAATAAACAGGAAATATATAATCAGTAGACCTTCCTGTATCTGAAAACCAAAAACCAAATACAAGTCTATTTAATTCATTGGTTAAGGAAGAAAACATTGTAGACATAATAAGGTATTAAATTATACAGAAAATGCCATATAGGAAAACTTCTGGGATGCAGCTAAGTAGTTCTTAGAGGTAAATTTATAGCATCGAATGTAATTTTAGAAATAAAGCGATCAAAATAAATTTAACTCAAAAAGCAAAAGAAGAACTATGAAATATAAACTAAAAAAGTAGACTAAAATGAAAAATTTAAATTAAAAACAGAAATCAACAAAAGGAAAACAAAGAAAAATAGACTGTCAACTCAATGAAAAGCTCTGTCTCTCTCTCTCTACCTAGTGAGGCCCTTCGCAACTTCGTGAGACCCGGTTTCAAAATAAAGTATAAAAAAATAGGGCTGGGGGTGTAGCGCAGAGGTAGAAAGCCCCTGGGTTCAATCCCTGGTACTGCAAAAAAAAAAAAAAGCCACTCAAGAAATACCATTTGAAGATTCAAATTAAATATTTATTTCTCCAGAAAAAAATAAATTTCCAAAGTTAATTCATGAATAAATAGAATTTCAGCACAAAACTGGAATCTACAAAAGTTTAAATTTAACAGTTAGATATACTAACATTTTAGACAGCTGAAGAAAGACTAGTGAATTAGAAGGCAAGTCAGTGAAACACAAGAGAAAAATAATCAAAAATACAAAAAGAAGCATAAAAATATAGGGAAAGCCTAACAGAAGTGCAATTAGAGTCCCAGAAGTAGAGAAGAAAGTGAACAGAGAAGAAGCAATATTTGAAGTGATAGAGATTGAGAATTTTCCATAATTGCTTAAAAAAATCAAGACACAGATTAAAGAAGTATTAAAACATCAGGCAGAATTACTTCAAAGAAAGTCATACCTAGGTACACCTATATCCATGTATCTCAATGATACAAATAAATGAACAAATTATTAAGTGAGGAAGAAAACACCAATCTCCTATGCAGAAGAATCCCAAATAATCTGTGTAGATACTCTGCTTCAGGAGAGGGAATGAAGCTCCCACTCCTCAAGCGTAGGTTGTATTTAATGACTTCCTTCCAACGAGTACAGTGTGGAAAGAGAGAAAAAGAGAGTCACTGTATAGTGGAGGAGTCTGGTAGGCACTGCCTCAGGCAGGTGACCAAGGCCACCATCGACCCTCATAAATCATGGCGACAGCATGTATCCTTGAGGTGATGGGATGAAAATAGATTTCACCTCTGTCGTCTTCCTCTCAGTAACCTACAACCGCAATCTTAACATTAAAAAAATCAAGCAAATTCCACTAGTGGGATTTCCTATAAAACACCTCATCTGACCAGTTCTCGAGATTCTCAGGGCCAAGGAAGGAAGGAAGGAAGGAAAAGAGGGAGGGAGGGAGGGAGGGAAACTCTGAGAAACTGCCATAGGCAAGAAAAGCCTAGAGAAACATGACAAATAAATATAATGTGAGATCCTGGAATAGAATAAATGCAATTAAGTAAAGACCCCCCAAATAGAAATAAATTATGAACATTTGTTAACAATGTATCATTATCTGTTTCACTGTAATGAGTGTAGCATACAAATGTAAAATAGTAATAATAGGAGAGAGGGATGTGAGGTACAGGGGAATTCCCTGTACTATCTCCTCATTTTTTCTGGAACTCTGAAACTGTTGTAAAAATAAAGTCTCTTAAAAAAGAAAAAAATTGGAATGAATAAATTACCTTAATTCTACACAAAAACAGGAAGATGAATCTCTTGAATATAAAGTAGAAAAGAAGCCGATGCAGTCTACACGGTCTGTGGTTCCTTTTGTATGGTATTTGAATAAGATATTCCGGTGTGAGAGGTTAGGAACACAGTTCCTTAGGGGAAGCAGGGAGACGGAGACCCGATGGTGCTCTGTGAAGGGCTTCTGGGGCACAGCATGCATTCTATTTCTTGATCCAGCTTGTGGTTACATGTGTATTTCGCTTTATGAAAATTAATTCAGCTGACACTCATAATTTGTGTACTTTTCTGTATAATTTAATAAACTTCAATAATGGAAAAGAAACGAGAATGAATCAGAACTGCATGTATCCACATGGATAAAAAGCAAAGTTGAATTTTAAAAACCAAGTTGTCCAATAATACCTAAAATGTGTCAGTTTAAAAAAATTGACCCTCTGAGCCGAGCGTTGGTGGTGCCCGCTTGTAATCCCAGTACTTGGGAGGCTGAGACCGGAGGATCCGGGTTCGTGGCCAGCCTCAGTTACTTATTGAGGCCTCCACAACTCAGTGAGACCCTGTTTCAAAATAAAAAAATAAAATAAAAAATAGGGCTGAGGGTGTAGCTCGGAGGTAGAATGCCCCTGGGTTCAATCCCCAGTACCGCAAAAAAAAAAAAAAAAAAAATTGACCCTCTGTAAGACAAACTATACCTTGCTTATGGACAAAATCTCTACTTTACAAAATCTCTACTCATGATTACAAATACCACATTCATGATAAGCAATTACCTCTGCTGAGAGCAGAAAGGAAATAGAAATGAGGAGGGTTTCTCAATTCTACCTATAATGTTTTATAGATATTTAAAAATTGGAGCTACTTATGCAAAATGTTAAGTTATGAATAGTTGGATTAGCTACATGGGTAATCATATTATTCTGTATACTTGTTTTTAGTTTAAAATATATACATAGATAAGATGTATACATATACACACATACACATACATGTGGGTGTGGAGAGAGAGAGAGAGAGAGAGAGAGAGAGAGAGAGAGAGAGAACGTGTGGTCTATAAGAATAACTGAGGAGAATTGACATGCATTTCGCCACCTGCGCTTGTCCTCGGTGTTGCTGGGATGAACACATCCAAAAATTCTTTGTGGGATGGAAACTGCTGTTTTCTTTTTCATCGAGAGCAGTTCTAACTCAAGACTAATGACACTGGTATTTCACCAGCCCCTTGTTACCTTTGTATCTTTCATGAAATCAAATTCCAAAGTTTCCTGGAGGATAAATTACATTTGCTGACAAGACCCTTTAGAACCACTGGGAACAGTCAGATATTGGAGGTCAATGAGAAACCAGCCCAGCATCCCAGTCCTTCACGCATGAACCAAGCACACACACAGTCCCGTGAGATATCATGGGGCTTGAACTGGGCTAGTTGTGAAGCAGAGAGAAAGAAACAAAGAGAACTGAGAAGTATTTTGAGGCAGAGCTGTAATAAGGTACCATATGGGTCTGAATAACATGGCAGAGTGTGAGAGGTAAGAAGAGGAATCGAAGCCGGGCGTGGTGATGCACGCTTGTAATCACAGTACTTTGGGAGGCAGAGACCGGAGGATCTGGGTTCGTGGCCAGCCTCAGCTCGCTCTCTCTCTCTCTCTCTCTCTCTCTCTCTACCTAGTGAGGCCCTCTGCAACTTCGTGAGACCCGGTTTCAAAATAAAGCATAAAAAAATAGGGCCGGGGGTGTAGCACGGATGTAGAACGCTCCTGGGTTCAATCCCTGGTACCACACACACAAAAAAAGAAGAGGAATCGAGGGGGGCCAGGGTTTGACTTGTGCAGCTGTGTGGGGTTGCAGCCATGAACTGAGATAGAGATCAGGGAGGAGAAACGGGGCTGACTGAGGACAGTTATAGGCTAATCAAATTTTTCTTCTGAACGTGTGATGTTTGAGACGTCTTTCAAAGTCCAAGCCTAGAGGTGGACAGTCTCCAAACTAATCATTCTGGAAATACGCACATGGGTATGGTCAAGGACACTGATGGTGCTTATAATGCTGTGGAACTAGATGGGACCCCTCGCCCTGGAGAAAAGGCAGTTAGGGAAGAGAAATCTGAGGATCAAATCGAAAGCCATTCCAATGGTTAGAGTTTTATAAAGGAGCAGGGAAGTAAATCAGGAAAGACCAGAGAAAAGCAAGGGCTGCTTACTCAGAGCTAGTTTATTCAGAGCAAGGGGGTTGGCCACCATCACCTGCATTTTGGTAGAGACTCCAAGGCAGGCAGGGGAGTGGGAGAGCTGTGTAGTGGGAAAGGAAAGACTTTGGTCTCCCCTGAGTCGAGTCGGTTGGCATGGGGAGGCAGCAACTGGGCTGACTACAGTAGGGCATCTTATTTTATTGGTTGGGGGGAATATTTGGCTTTCTCTGGTTCATCCTAAGTTGGAAGTAGGGTCAAATGCTGGGGAAGCTGTCAGTCATTAATCAAGGCCTGACCATTGAGGGGCCAATGATTATGGATGTTATTGTTGAGCTTCCTGGATTGCGACTAGAGAGCAATCTGGCTTCCAACAGGTCTGACCTATAGCAGGTTGGCTTCCTGGACTGTTTGTGTTTGTGTTTGTGTTTTGTTTTGTAGATAAAGCAGTTGGTTTCCTGGGCAGGTTGCTATGGGTTGTGAGTCAGAATTGTATTTTATATGTGATCTGGCCATTGCCCATTTACATACTGAGTCTCTCAGGAGAATAAAGCAGGAAAGGAAACTGAGAAGGAAGAGCTAGAGAGAGAAGAAGAAAACCAGGGTAGACTATCCTTTGGAAGTCAAGAAAATCATCTCAAAAAAGGAGGGAAGGGTTAACTAGCAAATATTGCTGAAATGTCTGATGAGGATGCCAAAGCAGGTGAAGGTTTCCCAGATGAAAAAGAGATGCAACCATTGTTCTTGCTGAATTTTCAGATGCAGGAAACATACCTTCCTGTGGCTTCAGGCAATGGTGGAAACAGGAATTAACAGGGTAAGTTAGGAAAAGAACAATCTTTTTTTTTGCGGTACTGGGAATTGAACCCAGGGGCATTCTACCTCCGAGCTACACCCCCAGCCCTATTTTTTTAGTCTTTATTTGGAAACCAGGTCTCACGAAGTTGCGGAGGGCCTCACTAAGTAGCTGAGACTGGCCGCGAACCCGGATCCTCTGGTCTCAGCCTCCCAAGTACTGGGATTACAAGCGTTCGCCACTATGCCTGGCTGAAAAGAACAATCTTTCAGTCCCTCTAGGGGAACATCAGATCCTAGCTAAGGACTGAAGCATACATACTGTCCCTTACTTGGAAGAAGTAATTCCCAGCCTAACATTGGATTCCATGATTAGTTAGATAGCAGCATTTGAGACAACGATTAGCCCAAAACCCAGGCCCAGGCCTGTGCAACTCCAAAGCCCCACACTAAAGGCTCTATCTTCCATTTTAGGGAATTCTCTTATTAAGTAGATTGGGAAATGGGTTGTTCTCCTTAGGAGACTGTTAGAAACAGGGAAAATAAATTTGAAGAGAATATTCCCTGAGTTTAATCCCCAGTATTTCATCCCTGGAACTTCAAATCAGCCACAGAATGTTAGTCATGAGCAGAAATTGTCTGATGGCACTTTTTATTATCATAGGCTTGGGTTTCCTTTATCTAAGTGATATAACCATGTTACAAAAGCTTGCAAAGTAAAAAAATAGATAAAATCTATCCAGAATCTATCCTAACATATCCCTATTAGAATTACCTGGCACTTGTAGTCATCTTTGATGAGTAATGTTAGCTGACATGTCTTCCCTTCCATAAGGGGACACTCACCTCATTGCTTAAGTGGACACTAATTCCCTTCCTCCGGGAACTTCCTTAAAGATTGCAGAAACAGAAGAGCGGAGGAAAGTGGAAAAGGACTCTCTTGAGTGATGATGATGAGGTCAATCTCCCCTTAATCTTCATAGACTCATTCTCTTCTTCAAATATTCCCCTTGCCCCGCTTTAGCCCAAGCACAGATGGCTCTCACCTGGATTAACCCAATGCTGGAGTTTGGATAAGTATCCCCCAAAGGTTCATTGTTAAAGGCTTGGTCCCAGCCTGTAACACTACTAGGAGGTTGTTAAAACCTTAAGAGGTGGGGCCTAACACAGAACATTGGTACTGAGAAGTGGGGTCTTTGCCATTACTCTTTACCTATTGGTGTGGAAGAGTCTTTGGAATTGGTTTGTAGGAGGATTTTGGAAGAGTTCGGAGGAGCAGGCTAGAGAAAACCTAGAATGCTGCCCGCAGAATTTAACAGGAGATTCTAGAGGGGGGTCAGAAGACCAGAATGCCAATAGGAATTGTGAACAGTAAAGGCCGTCCTGAGGATGGAAATGAGGACCGTATTGGCAGTTGAACTAAAGACCATCCTTGTCACCCTGTGGCAAAGAATTTGGATGTATTTTGTCTTTTCTCTGATACTTTGTGGGAGGCTGAGCTTAAAGGTGATGGAGTAGTTTATCTGGCAAAGGAAATTTCAAGGAAGCAAAGCATTCAGGGTGTGACATGGGTATTATTGGCTGCTTTTAGTTAGATTTGAGTGAGAATCAACAGCAAAAAGTAGTGGAGCACAAAGATTTGAAAAATTCGAAGCCTGTCCAGGAAAAGAGTGCTTCTAAAGGTCTAGCCAAGAAGGGCATAGTTGCTAAAAAGATTAGCACCATTAGAAAGAAGTCAAGCACTTTGCACTGGGACAATAGGAAAGATGCCTGGAGGGCATCTCAGAGATTGGCAAGGTCACAGCCATCACAGGCTCAGAGATGTCGAAATGAAAATTTGTCTCCAAGATTTTCCAGGGCAGAGTCTTTTGAGAAGAAAGTCCCTGGGCACCCTGCTCACCCAGCACCGCCTACGCCAGCAGGACAGTTGGAAGCCTCCATGGCTGTGGTTCAAGTGGGCCCAGGTACAGCTTGTGCTGGCAATAGGCCCTGGCATTCACCATGTGGTGCTGGTTTACCAGGTGTACAGAATGCAAGAGTTATGAGGTCATGGAGGCTCCCACCAAGATTGCAAAGGGCAGCCGGTGAGGCCAGACAGTGTGTTGCAGAGTGAGAGTCCCCACAAGCAGCCCCCCTCTGGCAGGACAATGTGTAGAGCTATGGGAGTGAAGTCAAAGCTACAGTGGAAACCCCAGCACGACAGAGGAGCCAGCAATGATTAGTGCCTGCCCAGGGAAGCTTCAGGCAGCAAGCAGAGCCAGCCCAAGAGACAGCCATGTAGGCTGCAGCCAGCAGGGCCACAGACAGGGGTGGAGCTGCCTGAGCCCTTGGGAGGCCACGTCCCATCACAGTGTGCCCAGGATGCTGGACTTGCAGACTTAGGATCTGATATTTGCCCTGCACGGTTTCAGTTGTTTAGATCTGATGGCTCCTTGCTATTTTCTTATTCCTCTCTCTTGGAATAGGAATGTTTACCCTGTGATTTCCCACCATTGTATCTTGGAAGTATGTAACTTTTTCTTTCTTTCTTTCTTTCTTTCTTTCTTTCTTTCTTTCTTTCTTTCTTCCTTCCTTCCTTCCTTCCTTCCTTCCCTCCCTCCCTCCCTCCCTCCCTCCCTCCCTCCCTCCTTCCTTCCTTCCTTCCTTCCTTTCTTCCTTTCTTTCTTTATTTCTCGTTCTTTCTCTCTCTCTCTCTCTCTCTCTCTCTCTCTCTCTCTTTCTCTCTCTTTCTTTCTTTCTTTTTGAGGTACTGGGGATTGAACCAAGGAGCATTCTACCTCCTTTCTACACCCCCAGCTCTTTTATTTATTTTTTTCTTTTTTTTGAAATTGGGTTTTGCTAGGTTGCTGAGAGTCTCTCTACCTTGCTAAGACTGGCCTCAAACCTACAACCCTCCTTTCTTAGCCTCCCAAGTACTGAGATTACAGGCATGCACCACCACACCTGGCTTGTGTTACAAGGGCTCACTGCTGAGTTTGCCTTGAGTTTCAGAGGAGACTTGGGACTTGGCCTTTTGAGCAATACTGGAATAGTTAAGACTCTGGAGTCTCTTGGGATGGACTGAATGCATTTTACATTGTGAGGTGTATATGAATCTTTGGGGGCCTGGGGCACAATGCTATGACTTGGGAAAGTGTCCACTGAAGGTTCAAGTGTTCAAGGTTTGGTCCCAGCCTGAGGCACTATTGGGAGGTTGTGGATTTAGGAGGCAGGGCCTAGGGGGTCTTTGGGTCATTGGGGTTAGTGGGACCCTGTCCCTCTCCTCACCCTCTTTTACTTCCTGGTCATAAGGCAGGCAGCTTTGTTCTGCCACATGCTCCTGCCATGATGAGCTGCCTTGTCACAGGCCCCAAAGCAACAGGGCCAGCCAACCATGGACTAAGACCTCCAAAACTGTGAGCCAGAATAAACTTCCCCTCGTTAGAAGATGGTTATCTCAGGCATTTGTTCCAGTGATGGAACACTGACTAACATAGCCAGCAATCTCCTAACTGGTCCCCCCCCCAAAATCTTATAATCCTTCTCCCCTGCAGAGTTCCAAAGGCTTCCCTTTGCGCATGGCTCCAGCCCAGACTCCCTACAAATACATAAAAGATCCCTCCACATTCAGCCTGGTGTTTCTCAACCTTGGCTACATTTCAGAATCTGGGGACCATTAAAAACTGCCCAGAAGATATGGTTTAATTAGTCTGGGCAGGGTCCCAGGTATCTGGATTTTTATTTCACTTCCCAGGACCTGATGATGCCTTCTTGAACTATTTGCAGATTCTTGTTCCTCTATCGGAGAGCCAGCTAATCTCAGATGTGAAGAGAGATGTAAGAACTCGCCTTGAGGCTCGATAGTTTTTCCTCTTCCACTCCCCAGAGGTGGTGATCAGTCTTCTCTATTTAAGGGTCAAAAATAAGGACTTTTGTGTTTCTAAGACTGAACCCCACTGCAATATACAGTAGGTTTCAGAAGGAAAGATGGGGAGTGGAGATGAAAGAAAATGTGGAACCCTGGGTCTGGGAGGTTGCCTGGGCAGGGAATATGTCACCCCAAAATATTCCTTTTGGGCATAAGGATGATGATGATGATGGTGGTGGTGGTGGTGGTGGTAGTGGTGATGGTACTGGGGATTGAACCCAGGGTGTTCTACCTCTGAGCTACAGCCCAGTCCTATTTTATTTTTTATTTCGAAACAGGGTTTCGCTAAGTTGCTGAGGGTCTCACTAAGTTGTTGAGGGTCTCGCTAAGTTGTTGAGGCTGGCCACAAACCTGTGAGCCTCCTTTCTCAGCCTCCCATGTACTGGGATTACAGACATGCAACAGTTATTTTTACTTAAAGATTATTGAGAACAAATAGATGCAGGAAAACCTCTAAACAAAGGAGATGATTTTCCTCTTGTAAAGGATTGTAGCAATGTCTCTTTCTTCCAGGAAGAGGAGGACTCTGAACCACTCACACTTTTCCCGGTCACCTTCCCATAACTTGCCTCTCCCACCTAGAAGCCCCTAACCCCTTTTCCTTTGCTTTAACCTAAAATACTTTTTGGGGGTGGGGGTTGAACCCAGGGGCATTCTATACCCCCACCCCCACTTTTATTTCTTATTTTTGAAACAGGATCTCACTAAGTTGCTGAGGGCCTCTAACCTGCGATCCTCTTGTGCCAGCCTCCCAGGTACTGGGATTACAGGCCTCTTCCATCACGCCTGGCTCTAAAATGCTATTTAAGCCCAAGTTTTAACAGCATTTGGGGGTTACATGTACTATATTGTATCTGCATGGCTATATTAGAGGGTGATACATTTTTCTGTCTTTGCAATATATTTAATGGATTGCCTCTGATACATGTTGTAATCTAATGCTTATGTAAAATACCTTTTTAAGATATACTTTTATTGGTGCATTTTAATTATACATCCTAATGAGGTATAGAGTTGTAGGAGCATACATGCGCACAGCATTTGGGATGTTTCCCTCCAAATCCCACCTCGCTCCCCCATACATGTCATTGAGATTGGTATTGATAATTTCATATATGTACATAGCATTATTTGAACTGTTGCCTTCATCACGTCTCCTTGCCTCCTCCTCCCTCTCCTAATCCCCTCCATCACTCCATTAGAGTCTGCTCCTTTATCTGAGGTCACTTTTGTTACCAAATTTCTCTCTAGCTTTGAGAAAGATATGAGAGAAAACATCTGTCTATTCCCTTTCTGGGACTGGTTAATCTCACTTAGCCTAATATTCTCTAGTTCCATCCATTTTCCTGCAAATGACAGAATTTTGTTCTCCTTTGTGACTGAGTAAAATTCCATCATGTGTATTTTACCCCCGGATTCGATTCTTTCTTCGGGCTTCGCCAGGTTCATCCTATTGTGTCAGGAACCCCGCAGCAGCTCTGTTACAAAGCATCTCTGCAGCCATGCTCCAGAGAGGGAAATACGGGTTTTGGTATCATAGATTGTACCCATCCACCAGCTGCTGGTTCTCTGGAAATTGTTGGTGACCATTCTTTTTTTTTTTTTCAGTACAGGGGATTGAACTCAAATATGTTCTACCTCCAAGCCATATCCCCAGCCCTATTTTATTTTGGAACAGGGTCTCACTAAGTTGCGGAGGGCCTCACTAAGTAGCTGAGGCTGGCCATGAACCCGGATCCTCCTGTCTTAGCCTCCCAAGTACTGGGATTACAAGCATGCACCACCTTGCCTGGCTGTTGGTGACCATTCTATCCAAATTTTGCAGTCTGTTTTGCAACACATAGTTTGACCTGGCTCCACCGTTCACTCCGATCATGTGCTGCGTATCACAGCCTTCAGTCTCTCCTTGGTCTCCAACATGCTCAGGTAATGAGCCCAACTCTGCTTCGTGTCACTCTTGGCATGCATACCCAAAACATCAAGTCCTATCGGAACAGAGCGAAGTGAAGTGGGAGCCATATTTGGCCAAATGTATGTGGTCTTATTGATTTGGAAGTAATACTTCCCCTTTTACTACAGATAGCAGGACAATTTCCTGTTAATTAAATGATGTTTCGACTAATATGATCTTTCCTTCGACTGCTTACAAATATCCAGGGACAGGTTCTTCAGTTAAAATAATCGGAGAGACAAATTGTTTGATGTAGATTTTGTTGTAATTATTTTCCCAACAGCAGTAAGTCATGGCACGCCCCAGGCCCCGGGCAAGGATGCATACCAGAGAGACCCAGGCCCATACATAAGTACTAGGGAGTCACTGGGCACCTGTCAGGAGAGAGATCCCAATGTCTAGAGATGGACTGAAGCATCCTGGTACACTCAGCCTTGGGCGGAGAGGAGTGGAGACTCTTTACAGGTGGGTGCTTGTCTGAGTTATTTGAAATTTCTGTACAACCCAGGTTGCCTCCCCAGTATAAAAGCACCCCTAGACGAGATCCACTGGTTTCTGGTAGGCCTTCCTGTCTTCAAGAGAACACTGAATTTCCTGAGGAGAGTCATGGAGAGGACTGGAGATCTCAGTCGTTAGATCCAAGAGAGGCTGTAAAATATGGTAAGCTATTCTAGTAGCACTGGAGAGTCGCATGCCGGACTGGGTGCAACGAACCAAGAGAACAGAGATTGCTTTGCAGCTTTTGGTGAGGTTCTCCATCAGGTGGCCCTCACAGAAGTTTTTAGTTTTGTTTTGAATTCGTGGTGACTCTCTAGAGTTTGGCTCGCTTGTCCTGTAGAACATTCCATATCCTACCTTTGTCAGACAGTCCATTGGGGTCCTGTTGATTTGCTCTTCTCTCCCCTGTGTTTCCTGTAACTGGATGTGGGTCTGGAGGCTGGAGCAGACTCAGGTTAAGAATCCTTCTCAGACTGGGCGTGGTGGCCCATGCCTGTAATCCCAGTACTTGGGAGGCTGAGACAGGAGGATTGCAGGTTCAAGGCCAGCCTCAGCATCTTAGCGAGGTCCTCAGTAATTCTGTGAGACCCTGTTCAAAATTAAAATATAAGATAAAATAGGGGCTGGGGGTGTAGTTCAGAGGTAGTATGCACTGGGTTCAATCCCCAGTAAAACACACACACACACACACACACACACACACACACACACGAATCCTTCTCAAGTGATGCTGTGAACATCCTATCGGATCACATGTGGGGGGCAAAGACAGGTTGTTCCTGCAGACGCTGCTCACGTTGATGACTCAGTGGAAACAATAATCATAATGCCTCTCATGGGAAAAGGCGCATCCCCCCTAGACCTTAGTAAATAATCTGTTGAATTACACTTTGACATCTTGCTTTCCAACAACTGTTGAACTAATAGTCTTAGGTCCACTGATGGCCCTTGCCTGAATCTATTTCTCATTGGGAAGTGCAATAATGGTGGATCATTTCTTCTGCGCTTACTAGCAAGTCTTCCCCCTCTGTCTTTGCCTCTTTTCCTGCTCCTTTGAGTCTTTGTGGACTCATGGATTTCTTCATAGCACAATGTCGGTCACCACCATTGCTATTTCTGATACTTAAATTGTCTCAATTTGGCCACTGGGAGACCTTTCTAGCTGCCTCTGGAGTCTCTTTGACATGATCCCATTAGTCTTTGAGCACTTCCTTGTTTTCTGGTTTAATAAGGTATCCCTGGTGCTTCTTGTACTTTTCCTGCTTTTGACTTTGAGTCAGTCATCATAATAAGGATCCCCAGTTCATTTTCTTGGGGAATGCTATTTAAACAACAGGTTTAGGGCATGAGGTATGCACACTTGTATACATCTGTTTATGAATTTAGGCTATTTGTAATTCAAAATTAATATTACTGAATTTTTATTTTCACCTTACATTATTTAATAATTGTATCTATTTTTCCCCTTTAAAGAAAATGATGGTTCCTAAAAACATCAAATATATACATTTGACGCTCCATTTTTGGGGTTCCGCACCAATGAATTTGAGAAGAACTGCAGATGGAAAATATTGGGGAAAAATGAGCAATTGTACTAAACATGTACAGACTTCCTTCTTTTCTTTTTTTGTCAGAGACACAGACAGTTTGATTTAGGAAAGCATATATGAATTCAAGGGAGAACGTGGGCCATCTCTAGAAAGAGACACAGCCCAGGCATTTTTCTTGTCCTTATTCTCTAAACAATGCAGTGCAACCACTCGTTCCAAAGAATTAACATTGCATTAGGTATTAGAAGTAATCTAGAGATGTTTTAAAGCATATGGGGGGTGTGCATAGGTTATATACAAATACTATTCCATTTTATATAGGGGACTTGAACATCCACAGATTTAGTTTCCTTGAGGGGTCCTGGAACCAATCCCCCATGGATACTGAGGGGGTAGCTCTATATACTTTCTTGTTTTATCCAATGCTATTCACATAGATGTCTCAAAATGACAATAATAGCTTTACCTCTAACAACAAATAAGTGCAAAGTTTATTTGTAATACTTTTTGTTCACAGATAGTATCGTACTTAGGATGTATAGCCAAGTATCATAATCAGCAGCTTCTTAAAGTAATTCTTTTTGCCATGTCTCCGTGTTATCAATTTGATACAGTTGTATTAATTTCTTTGGATGTAGAATTTGGGGATGGAGTATTTCTCATCTTTTTAAAATTTCTTTTTTTTTTACAAGTGTGAAACATTTATATTGTTCTAAAGTCAACAGCTTTCTTTCTTTTTTTTTTTTTTTTGAGACAAAGTCTCATTTTGTTCCTAGGTTGACCTCAAACTTCTGGGCTCAAGCAATCCTTCTGCCTCAGCCTCCCAAGCTGGGACTATAGGTGCAGACCGGCACATCTAGCTTCAAAACTATTTTTGAAAGTACACTCAGAAACTATAGAACACTGAAAAAAGAAATCGAAGATCTTAGAAGATGGAAAGATCTCCCCTGCTCTTGGATAGGCAGAAAAAATATTATCAAAATGGCCATTCTGCCAAAAATGGTCTACAGAGTCAACGCAATCCCTATCAAAATACCAACATAATTTTTTGCAGATCTAGAAAAATCAGTCATTAATTTTATATGGAGAAACAAAAGAACCAGAATAGCCAAAGCAATTCTCAGCAGTAAGAACCATGCAGGAGGCATCACAATTCCTGACTTCAAATTGTACTACAGAGCTATAGTAATAAAATCAGCATGGTATAGGCACAAAAACAGACACACAGACCAGTGGAACAGAATAGAAGTTACAGAAACAAGTTCACAAACTTATAGTTAATTGATTTTCAACAAAGGTGCCAAACACATACGTTGGAGAAAGGACAGTCTTTTCAACAAATGGTGCTGGGAAAACTGGTTTTCTACCTGTAGAAAAATGTAACTAAATCCTTACCTCTCACCCTGCACAAGAGTCAACTCGAGATGGATCAAAGACCTGGAAGTTAGATCAGAGTCTATGAAATTATTAGAAAAAGGCATAGGTTCAACACTCCAGCATATAGGCACAGGTAGAAACTTCCTCAACAAGACCTCCAAAGCACAGGAAATTAAAACAAGAATTAATAAGTGGGATAGCATTAAACTACAAAGCTTCTGATCATAAAAGGAAACCATCAAGAGCCTAAAGAGAAAGCCTATGTAATGGGAGATCTTTACAAGCTATCCCTCTGACAGAGGTCTAATATCTAGGATATACAAAGAACTTAAAAGATTTTACACTAAAAAAAAACAACAAATAATCCGATTAAGAAGTGGGCAACTGAAATGAATAGACACTTCACAAAAGAAGAGATACATGAAAAAATGTTCAACATCATTAGTAATTAAGGAGATGCAAATCAAAACTAAGGTTTCTTCTAACCCCAATTAGAATAGCAATCATTAAGAAGTCAAACAACAACAAATGTTGGCGAGGATGTGGGGAAATTGGGACTCTTCTACACTGTTGGTGGGATTGCAAACTAGTTCAACCACTATGGAGATCAGTGTGGAGATTCCTCAGAACACTGGGAATGGATCCACCATATGATCCAGCTATACCATTACTGGGTATCATACCAAAGGGACTGAAACCAGAAATCTACAGTAATATATGCATACCCATGTTCATAGCAGCACAATTCACAGTGGCCAAATTATGGAACCAATCTAGATGTCCATCAACAGATGAATGGATTACAAAATTGTGGGAAATACACACAATGGAATTCTACTCAGCAATAAAGAAGAACAAAATAACATTATTTGCAAGAATATGGAAGGATCTGGAGAACATTATGTTAGGCAAGATCAGTCAATCACAAAAAAAGAAGGGACATATGTTTCATTAATATGTGCAACCTAGGGAGTAGTGGGGACACATGGTTGATAGTGGAGAACCCTTAATGGGGCAAGGGAAGTGGTACAAGGGAAGGGGAAGGACAAGAAAGAAGTGAATCAGTGGAATTACTGTCATAAACAATGTGTACATGTGAAAATATACCGTCATCATTCTCGGTACTTCATATGGGTGGGGGGAAGCGGGGGGACACTAAGAGCTGTGTGCATGTATGTTAACATCAAATAGATATTCATTGTAATGTGAGACTACAATGCACCAATAAAAGCATGTTTAAAAAAAAAGAAAATTCTTGCTTCCAGCTCTATCTTACCCCATTCCTACCCCCTATGTAGTTTCTAATTTTGTTGGTTTTGGCTTATTTTTATAGTGTTTCTTTAAAATAATAAGTGAATATGTATTTGCATACACAGAGATATATATTCTTATTTATTTTTATTTTTCATGCAAATAACACTGTCTACTGCTTTTTCTGCTAACAATAGATCTTGGATGTCACTCCCTATGAGTTAATAGGGGATATTCTGTCTTCTTTGTATGGCTGCAATTACGTGTATATACCATAATTCATTCACTCAGTCTTCATGGACGGACACCTGACAAATGCCTATCTCTTGATATATGGTCTGGCAGCTCAATGCTTGCCAACTACTGGTTTGCAGTAGACGAGGGAGGTGAGGCTTTGGGGGCATCACTCAAGACTCACCCACTCTTGGGCCAGAGCTACAGGACTCGTTCTGGCTGCCCACACTGCCTCTTGTTTCACGAAAGGTGGGATTAAGCATACGCATGATGCCAGGTATGAAACTGCACTGTTTTGCAAACTGAACTGCCCCAAAAGTGTAAAAAAGTGGACCCCTAGAACCATCCCAAATCTCACAGCAGGGGATCAGGCACTCTGTTTATGTGCATATTATAGCAGAGAACAGGACCCATTGAGTCGAGGTTATCCACTGTAAGAAGTTACTGCCCAAAGGAAAACCAATAAAAATAAGGGCGTCCCCATTCTTAAACACAGAAGCAGTCACTCCAGGCAGAAGATGAGCGCAACCCCCTAAGAAGAACTTGAAGAATGCTGCTCGAAGCTCCTCTGGGAATAAAGAAGGGGTTTCCAGCATGGAAATGGGGCAGGGAGCCCCTGGTTTAGAAAGATGCTTCCATCCCCAGTATCTTATAATTTTGTACCTTTTAATTTTCCTAAAAGTAGATATTCAATTGTTTGAGAAAGAGGATGAGGTCATCTCTATGTTCCCAGGGCTGACAGAGTATCAGGACCCTGAGGGCCAGGATGGAGGTGAATGGGAAGGTTTATAGTCTCTGGGTCCAAGAGGTGGTGGTTGGTGAGCACATGGGAGTATTAAAGAACCCGAAGAGCCCAAGGGTGTAAGAGTTGGTAGACAGAAGAAGGCTCTAAGTTTATGGGCCCCATGCCAGCACTCAAGAGCAATCCCAAGACATGAGAACCTATGGCTGAACTGTGATCTCAGCCCGAACAGGCCCCCGCTTTGTAGTTGGATCATCTATGACTTCTGCAAGTTGCAGTGGCACCTGCCAATCTCGGTCAAGGTACCTCAGCCAGACCCTGGACTCCAGAGACAATGCTCTCCATAATAACCCTGGACACCTGGAAGCCCTGGGGGTCACTCCACCTCAAACTGGGTTTCCAACTTGATGTTATCACTAACCCGTGGGCGCAGGCCTAGAAGACTCATATCTTAGTAAGAGTAGGAATCAATATTTCCAGTGATGTCATGGAAATTGGGGATAGAGAAGATTAACACTCCATTTCTACATACTTTTCAGTTGTGTCAACTCTCTACAACATCTTTCCTTTTTTTTTTTTTTTTTGGTCTATGTGGGCAGAGATCTTCCCCTCTGTTGAGAATCACCTTGTCCATGGAGCCTTTCTTGAGCCTTCTTGGGAAGAATGACTTGATCCTTCCTGTTGACTCTTGTTGCATTCAATCCTGGCTGAATTATAAAGACTGATAAACCCTAGCACTTAGCACTGTGATGTGCACCTAGATTAGAAGCAACAACTGTTCAGAGAATGAACGGATGAGCGGATGAATGGGTGAATGAATGAAGAAACTGGTCTGAAGATAATTTGCCCATTCGCCGGTCACCCAGTTTGTTAGTTTCTCATTTCTTGATATTTACCTGGAAAAAAAGACCCCCCAAAATGGCTTCTTCACTTCTTCATCCCAGAACACGTGCTAAACTTTATATGGGTGTAAATTTACTTGGGGGTTCTTGGTGTCATTCTTTTTTATTTTTATTTATTTATTTATTTTTACGGTACTGGGGATTGAACCCAGGGGCCTTCTACCTCCGCGCTACGCCCCCGGCCCTATTTTTTATCCTTTATTTTGAAACCGGGTCTCACGAAGTTGCGGAGGGCCTCACTAAGTAGAGAGAGAGAGACAGGGAGAGAGAGAGAAAGAGAGAGAGAGAGAAAGAGAGAGAGAGCTGAGGCTGGCCGCGAACCCGGATCCTCCAGTCTCCGCCTCCCAAAGTACTAGGATTACAAGCGTGCACCACCACGCCCGGCTGCGTCATTCTTTTACATGGGTGTGGATTTACCTGAGGGCTGTTGGCGTCATTCCTTAAATGGGTGCGGATTTACCTGGGGGTTCTTGTTGTCATTCCTAGTAGTTCTCTCTTGTGTCTACCTGAATGGAACATCCCTTGCGCTACGATTAGGACAGTTCCTCCCCCAACCCCTGCATGCACTCACCTGACGCCACCTCCACTTACCAGATGGGTTGACCCGTGGGTCCCTCCCTCAGTCAACAAGAGGACACTGGGATGTACTGTCCACTGTTCTCCACTGACACATGTGCAGCACAAAGAGATGCTCAGGGCCCTGGCCTCAGCCTGGAATTCGGCCAAGGGTGGTAATGACACAGAATCAGAGGTCACAGAAGTCCTTATTAAGCCACAACACTTTCCCTTAAGAAGCACAGGGAAGGTGACAAAAATGTTCTAGAACTTCCCATATAAACCTCTCCGTGGCTGCCATCAGGCAAGGGCAGTTCTCATCTTCCAGAGGCTCCTTCTTTAGAAAACCACCTGTTTTACTTTAAGAGAAGTAGATTCTTATGGGAAGTAGGCTGTTTGAGGTTTAGAATTTCAACATATGCCACCGAACCCTTTCCTTCGCTCTGAGTTTTTAAAAAGAGCATTACCTTGCCGGTCTGTAGCACCACAAGCAGTAGACACACTCATTCAAACCCATATGTATGCTAATAGCCCCACCAGTTAGCCTCTCTCATGTGCTAGTTATACAATCGAAGAAGATGGAGACATTTTCACCCAAACGGGTGTGAAAAGTCCTGCCCTTGCTCCACCTGGGGAAGGCCTGAGCCCCTGGGCCCTTGCGTTGACTGCCATGGGGCCTTCAGAGGAGGGGGAGCCACTCTGTAGAGCAGAGTGAGAAGCATTTGACCCTGGGGGTGTGTTTGGGGGGTTAAAGAAGGCAGTGAGTAAGGAGAGGGGGGAAAGAAGATGAAATGGTAGTGTTCTGCAAGGTGAGTCCCTTGCTCTCAAACCAAAACAAATGGCCAGGAAATACCTGAAAAGATGCTCAATATCACAAGTCACCAGGGGAAGCAAATCCAAACCGCAATGGGATGCCACTTAGCCTCACTGAGATGGCTCGAGCCAACAGTCAGATCACACCAGGCAGTGGAGAGGATGTGGGGAAATCAGCGCTCTCGTTCACTGCTGGTAGGATTGTAAAATGGTGCACCTGCTTTGGAAAAATATTCTATGAGTTCTCCAAATGATTAAGCATAGAATTACCATATACCCCAGCACTTCTGCTCCTATGTATATACCCCAAGAGAAATGAAAACATATGTTCACATAGGCATTTGTACACAAATGTTCATAGCAGCCTTATTCATAATAGCCAAAAAGTAGACTCCAAATATCCATCAACCAAGCTGGGCATGGTGGCACATGCCTGTAATCCTATACTCGGGAGGCTGAAACAGGAGGATCACAGGTTCGAGAACAGCCTCGGCAACTAGGTGAGACCCTCAGCCACTTTGTGAGACCCTGTTTTAAAATAAAAAAGAGAAAAGGGCTGGGGGTGTAGCTTGGAGGTAGAATGCACCTGGGTTCAACCCCTAGTACCAAAAAAAAGTCTGTCAACTAATGAATGGATAAACAAAATATGGTATAGGCATACAATGGAATATTTTTCAGCCATAACAAGGAATTAAATAATAATTTATTATATAATATGGGTGAACCTCAAAAAAGTTACGCTAAGTGAAATAAGCTACTCACAAAAGATCGCTTATTATATGATTCCATTCATATGAAAGTCCAGATTAGGGAATGCTATAGAGACAAAGATTAGTGATGGTTTAGGGCTAGACAGGTGGCATGTGGAAGGTGCTGGGAGATAGGAGAGGTGATGGTTAATCTGGGTGATAGCGTTCTAAGTTTCTTTTTGAGGTGATGAAAAAAATTGACTGTAGTGATGGTTACATGTATCTGTGAATATACCAAAAATCATTGAACTGTGCATATTAAATGAGTGAATTGTATGTATGTGAATTACATTTCAACAAAACTGTTAAAAGCAAAACAAAAGATTTGCTTTCTGTCCTTGTTATTTCTTGTGGAAATCATTGGTGAACAACACTTGGCTAGAAGGTGTCGGCCAGAAAGAAAGGCAGAGGCCAGTGGGAAGAGTATAGGGCAGAAACCGGCTGGCCTGGCACCAGGCTTCAGGCTTCCCCAAAGCTACGGAACGGGGGCTTGGAACCACTGACCCCAGGTCTTAGGGACCCGGGCAGGCCAGTAGACATCTAAGATGCAGATATCCTCGGATCCCTCCTGTATCCCTACAAGCTGGTATGCCTGTCTACCTATGCTTATTTTTCCAATGTGTCTGGACTGGTCCATATTGATTGGTCCATTTTCAATTCTCATCTGAAATAAAGTGAGAAAAAGCAAGTTCAAATGTCCTTATGGTTACAGTAGCTCAAGAGAGGTCAGAGCAGACTAAATCCCTGAAAAGGACTAAGCTTAGGGTGTCTTCTACAGTTACCCCCAACCTCTAGGACACTTGGAGTTTCCCACTCCAAGTTGCTGGAACTTTCTAAGTATATAGAACCACTTGAATGACATAGCAAGACAGAGGACTGTAAAAAAGAGTTTTAAATGATAGTATATTTTTTTGTAGAGCATGTTTAGGAACTATTTGAACATACATACTCTTTGTTAGGCAATTTGTAGAAGTGCTTGTATGTTAAATGCTCTATACTTGAGGATTATTCTGTTCTTTGGTCCCTATAGAAAGTTCCTCAGAAACAAACTGCTATTGTGCATTCAGAATTACATGGCCACAGTGGCTCTATATTGCAGGTCAGTAACTCATGATGGTCTCCTCTGTCCCATCTTCAAACTGGACCCCACAGATCCCAAGGGTACAACCTTTTAAAAGACTGCTGGGCTTCTAGACTCATTATCTCTTTAAAATGTTTTCTCATCACTCAGCGATTTCTTGCTTCAGTTTAACCCCACTGACCGGGTAGCCTGTGAACACTAGATCACAATGTGAACACAGCCGGGGGCACAGAGGATGAGAACCAGCCCGGCAGCGCCTGGGGAAAGCCAGGCTCCCGTTTCCATGTTTGGGCACACTGTCTCCACTGAGAAAGCCACCCCTGTGAAATATTTATGTCATCCTTGCATCATTTCAGGTCCTGCCACCCACACAGACCCAGTGCCACTCCATGGTGTTGGGGAAGATATGGAGAGAGAGAGAGAGAGAGAGAGAGAGAGAGAGAGAGAGAGAAGGAGAGAGGGAGAGAGAGAGGTTGGAAAGTCAGAGGAAGGCATTGTAGGTGAAGACGGGGAGCAGGGGCAGGAGCACACACCAGAGAAGTGCAGACACCTCGTTGCACCCACAGCTTTCTTGGGATGTGAGAAAGAATTCCTCGCAGCTGATGGGTGCATGTTAGGACAGTGGGTCAGGTCTTTGGAAATAATCAGACGTATAGTTGAAGACATGACACTTGTGAAAGCTCACCCTGGAAGATGAATGTAATCCCAGTACTTGGGAGGCTGAGACAGGAAGATCACGGGTTGGGGCTGCCTCAACAACTTAGTGAGACCTCAGCAACTTAGTGAGTCATTGTTTAAAAAAAAAAAGTAGCATGCCTCTGGGTTAAAAAAAAGAGAGAGTTTGGCTTTCTCTTACCATGTTATACCTACAATGAAAAATTTAAAACACCAAAGAAAGAAACTAAAGAAGATCTTAGAAGACAGAAAGATCTCCCATGCTCTTGGATAGGCAGAATAAATATTATCAAAATGGCCATTCTACCAAAAATGATCTACAGAGTCAATGCAATTCCTATTAAAATACCAATGTCATTCTTCACAGACCTAGAAAAATCAGTCATAAATTTCATATGGAGAAACAAAAGATCCAGAATAGCCAAAGCATTTCTTAGCAATAAGAACCATGCAGGAGGCATCACAATCCTGACTTCAAATTATACTACAGAGTTATAGTAATAAAAACAGCGTGGTATTGGCACAAAACCAGACACACAGACCAATGGAACAGAATAGAAGATACAGAAACAGATCCACACACTTATAGCCAATTGATTTTTGACAAAGGTACCAAAAACATATGTTGGGAAAAGACAGTCTTTTCAACATATGGTGTTGGGAAAACTGGTTATCCAGTTGTAGATAAATTGAATTAAATCCCTACCTCCCACTCAGCATAAGAGTCAACTCAAGATGGATCAAAGACCTGGAAATTAGACCAGAGACTTTACTAGAGGAGGGCATAGGTCTAACACTCCAACATATAGGCACATGTAGAAACTTCCTCAATAAGACCCCCAAAGTTTAGGAAATTAAAATAAGAATTAATAAATGGAATGGCATTAAACTAAAGTTTCTGTTCAGCAAAGGTCTGAAGAGAGAGCCTACAGAATGGGAGAAGATCTTTGCCAGCTATTCCTCTGATAGAGGACTAATACCTAGAATATACAAATTACTAAAAAGACTTAACACTATAAAAAACACCAATCAAGAAATGGGCAATTGAACTAAATAGACACTTCACAAAAGAAGAAATACAAATGTCCAATAAATACATGAAAAAATGTTCAACATCATTAGCAATCAGGGAGATGCAAATCAAAACTATACTGCGATTCCATCTAATCCCAATTAGAATGACAATTAAACAACAATAAATGCTGGTGAGGATGTGGGAAAATAGGAACGCTTCTACACTTGGTAGGATTGCAAATTAGTACAGCTGCTATGGAGATCAGTGTGGAAATTCCTCAGGAAACTAGGAATGAATCCACCATTTGATTCAGCTATACCATTCCTGGGTATCTTTCCAAAGACACTGAAATAAGAAAACTACAGTAATATATGCATATCCATGTTCATAGCAGCACAATTCACAATAGACAAATTATGGAACCAAGCTTAGTATCCATCAACAGATGAATGGATTACAAAATTATGGGATATATACACAATGGAATTCTACTCAGCAATAAAAATTGATGTCTTTTGCAGGAAAATGGATGGACCTAGAGAACATTATGTTAAGTGAGATTAGCTAGTCACAGAAAGTGAAGGGTCTTAGGTTTTCTCTCATATGCAGATACAAGGGAGTAATTGGGATACAAAAGGGACTTCAGATAATGGAGGAGAAACCCCAGTGGAATGAGGGAGGTGGTCCAGGGGAGGATGATGGTGAGGGGAGGGAGAATTATCAAGGGAAACACTTCCATTGATGTTATGTACATATGTGAGAATGTCAATGCCAATCTCAATATCTCAATATCCTGCATAGGGAAGAGGGAGTGTGGGGGGGGAGCTGGTGGAAAGCTCACCAAGTGCTGTGTGCATGTGTGTCACTATCACTATGAACTACATTATGATATGAAACTATAATGCACCAATAAATGTACAGAAAATATAAAAAATAGTGAGTTGGGTGCTCTGTTCCCATGTCATACCTTCTGTCACGTTATGACACAGCAAGAAGCCCCTTACCAGATGCGGTGTGGGACATTCTACTCTAGACTTCCAGTTTCCAGAACAACAACAAACAAATCTCTGTTCTTTTTTTTTTTTTTTTTTTTTTTTTTTTTT
>PVJS01021451.1:0-31489 GCA_004027185.1 Glis glis
GCTGGGCCACAGTCAGCAGCTCTGTGTCCCCTCCATCCCTCCCGCCAGATTCTGTTTCTTTCTGGGACCTTCCTGATCCTGGGAGTTCCCCAGTAGTTGGGGGCACGCCAGGTCAGAGCTTGCCCAGAAAGGGGAGGTGACTCATTCATTCAGAGTCGCAGTCACAGCTAATTTGGCAAAGTGTACCTCAGACTCCCAGCTGCCTGCCAGCGGGGTCTCCCCACTGCCCCCAAGTTTCTTAATCTGCTTCCCTGACCTGGCTCTGGCCGGAGGACACAGAGCCCGAGGAAGGAAGTGGGGCGGGAGAGCAGGGAGGCATCACTATTTGCTTCCTACAGGAACTGGATTGCTGAGAATCTGCAAGTCTCCCCCTCCTGGAGGCATGAATCACCCTTCATTCATTTCCCAGAAGAGATCTGCGAGGCTAAAACCTTGCTGATGAGATGGGCTGACAGCAAACTTGTGTCCCTCCAGGTCTATGTCTCACCTGAAAAGCCCCTGTCATCTGTGTCTGCCGGCAGAGAGCAAATCGCTAGCTGCTGGGGGCAGAGAGCCCAGGAGGAACCAGGGGCTCCAAGCTATGGGCAGGCACACGCCCAGGGCCTCGGACCCCTCCAGTGAGCTGATTATAAATGGCATCGTGTCTTAAGTTTCAGTTTCTGCATATGTGTGCCCTAGAGGAAAGTGATTTATTTCTACGTATTGGCCTTGCTATGGCTTGGATCTTCAATGTCTCCCAAAGGCTCATCATGTGTTGGAGGCCTGGTCCCCAGGGAGGAGCTTGGGGAGGTCGTGAAACTTTTACTAGGTGAGCCTAGCAGGAGGTCTTTTGGTAATTGGGGTGGGCCCTCAAAAGAGATAGTGAGTTACCTAGTGTGTGCAAGGTGCTGCATTTAATTCCAGCACTGCAAGAGAGGGGGGCGTGTTAGATCAGTGTGAAGGGGTCCTGAGGAAACCACTGTGGCTGCTCTGGTTTGGAAATGTCCCTATAGGCCCAAGTGTTGGGTGTTGGTCGCCGGCCTGTTATGCCAGTGGGAGGAGGTAGAACCTTAGGAGATAGGGCCTAGAGGAAGGAAGTTGGGTAACTGGGGTGTGTGTGCCCTTGAAGAGGATATTGAGGCCCCAGCCCCTTCCTCTCTCTCTCTTTCTTTTTCTTCCCATCCACCATGAGGTGAAGAGGTCTCTTCCACCACGTGTTCCTGCCATGATGTGCTGTGTCTCCACAGGCCCAAAGCAACAGGTCCAAACAACTGTGGAGTGAAACCTCTGACATGGTAAGCCAAAAGAAACCTTTTCTCCCTTTAAGACGATTTATGTCAGGTGTTTGTCATAGCTGACTGACAGAGACAGAAAAGTTACTTGAGCTGCTGGCATGTGAGTTCCTGAAATCCCTTTCTGCCTAAAAGCAAAGTCACCCAAAGCAACTTAATTGTCATGGGAGAAACTCATCTTCTAAGAGAAAATTCAGACCACAGCAGACACCATCACAAAACCCTCAGCGCTCCCATCCATTCTCCTGAAGTCCCCATTATCGTTCAAGTCGTTTGTCTTTCCAAAAGTATCCTTTTCTTCACCTTCTCAGAACCTGTCGTTTACTCTCCTAGCAGTGTACCTCCAATTCAGATAGTAGATGCACCCCAAAATTGGAACTCTTTATGATTCCCCTTTTGTCTGTGAACTCCTGCATACCTATGAGAATAAAAATCTGTTTTCTCTTGCTCATCTGTATTTTGTCAATTTAATTTGCAGTCCTCCAAAAACTGAACTTAAGAGGGCCCAGGGTCCAATGCTTCAACTCCTTTGGGTAAATAACAAGGAAATCAATTATTAGATTGTATGGTGAGTATGTTCCGTTTTATAAGAAACCACTAAAGTGTCTTCCAGAATGGCTGCACTGGTTCTCATTCCCACCAGCGATGGATGAGTGTCCCTGTTGATGGATTGAACCGGTTCTCCGAGGGGGTTCTCCTCACAACCCTGCCCCCATGCCGAATTACTACTTCCCAGAAGGATCCCGCCCCTTCCTGGGAACCGCTCAGGCTTCCAGCACACGCGCCATCCCACCGACCAGTAAGTTTAAAGGCCCTGCAAAACCGAAGGGCCCTTGACTTATTGACAGCCGAAAAAGGTGGGACCTGTATTTTTCTCCAAGAAGATTGTTGCTGTTACATCGAGTCACAGGTAGTAGAAACAAACATCAAAAACCTCCATCGTATAAGAGAAAGGTTTCTCGAGGATTCCTCGGGGTCTAACTCCAACATATGGGAATCCCTTAAAAATCCAATCCTAACCTGGCTCTTGCCGATTATGGGCCCTCTAGTTGGGATATTCCTCGTTTGCATGTTCCTCCCCTGCCTTATGAAATTTTTACAAACCCAAATAAACAAAATTTCTAACCAAACTTTCAACCAGCTCCTCCTTAGGGATTATCAGCTGCTGCCAACTGCAGGCCCCTATTCACTCCAAGACTAACCGTGGACTACCTAAACCCCGGCGGAGGCTCAGGCCACCTCCACCCCATCCCTCTTCTTTTTTCTTTTCCCCTTTCTCTCTTTCCACTCATGCTCAAGTACCTACCAGCAAAATGCTATACCAAAGATGGTGCTTATTCCTGGACGCGCTATGTATGGACAGCTGGCTCATCCCCCCTTCCACTGGAACTGCAGACTGGACAACCACGCTGGCGGACCTATGGCTACAGGGCACCCTAATGGACTTTACTCCGGCTAAAATCTACACATTCGGGTGCAGGGTTTTGGGGTATTCTCCTCTCCCTGGAACCGGCAATCCATCGCCCCCTTTGACAGCAGGAAGTAGCTGGAAAGACACGACGCCCAATTCCCAAACAGTATCAAAAAGGGGGGAATGATGGATTGAACCTGTTCTCCGAGGGGGTTCTCCTCCCAACCCTGCCCCCATGCCTAGTTACTGCTTCCCAAAAGGATCCCGCCCCTTCCTGGGAAGCTCAGGCTTCCGGCGCACGCGCCATCCCACCCACCAATAAGTTTAAAGGCCACGCGGGCCTCCAATAAGACGCAACACCGGGTCCGGCCAACCAATGGCAATGGGCCAACTCAGCTTAACCCCCCGCCCCATCGCTAACTCCGGCTGCTTGGCTGCATGGTCGTCTCTGGTGCGGTTGTTTTTGCCCTTCACCTGTGGCTCCACATCCGCATAAGTGCCTGTGTCACCAGTGTTCTGGGTATTGGCCAGTCTAATAGGTATGTAGTATACCTGATTATTGTTTTAATTTGCATTTCCCTGATATGGAGGATTTTTTTGTGTGTGGTACTGGGGATTGAAGGAGGCATTCTACCTCTGAGTTACACCCCCAGCCCTATTTTTATTCTTTATTTTGAAACAGGGTCTCACTAAGTTGCAGAGGTCCTCACTAAGTAGCTGAGGCTGGCCGCAAACCTGCGATACATGGAGGATTTTTTTCATATGCTTAGTTTCTATCTGTGTGTCTTCTTTGGCGAGGTGTCTATAAAGGTCTTCAACTCATTTTTTATTAGGTTATTGAGTTTTACAAGTTCTTCATGTACGTTGGATAACAACCCATGAGCAGACACTTCTTTTGCAAATATTTCCTCCCACTGTGTGGCTTGTCTTTTAACTCTCTTCATAGTGTCTTTGATGGAGCATTTGCTATTAATTTTAATGAAGCCCAGCTTATCAGTTCTTTCTGCAAGGATTATGCCTTTCGTGTTGTACCTAGACTGTCATCGTCAAACTCAAAGTCACCTACCCTTTCTTCTGTGTTAATTTCCAGGAGCTGTATAGATTTGCATTTTACATTTAGGTCTATGATCCTTTTTGAGTAAATTTTTGTGTACAGTATAAAGTTTGTGCGTAGATTTTTGTGTTTGTGTGGCATTTGGCTATAGATGATTTCAGCACTCTTTGTTGAAAAGATTGTCTTTTCTCCATTGATTGTCTTCTCTGTCAAAGATCAGTTGATTATATTTGCGTGGGTGGGTCTATTTCTGGGCTCTCTAACCCGCTCCATTGATAGATTTTGACCAATAACACATTGTCATGATTACTATAGTTTTATAGTAAGTCTTAAATTTGAGTAATGTGTCAGTCCTCCAAATTGGTCTTTTCCCCCAATATTGAGTTGCTTGGTCAGGATCTTTCACCTCTCCTTAATTAGTTTGTCAATATCCATTAAATAACTTCCTCAGGTTTTTATTGAGATTGTATTGGATCTAAAGACCAAGTTGAAAAGGACTTGACACTTGTCTTCCTATTCATGAACATGGACTATCTCTCCATTTATTTGGTTGTTCTTTGATTTCTTTCTTCAGAATTTTATAGTCTCCTTCATATGGTCCTGTACACATTTTGTTAGACTTATACCTAAGTATTTCATTTTCAGAGTGCTATTGAAAATGATATTGTGGTTAAATTTCAAATTCTACTTGTTCATTTTTGTCATATGGGAAAGTGATTGACTGTTGTATATCAACCTTGTAGTCTGCAACCTTGCTATCATTGGTTACTAGCTCCAAGAGTTTTTTTGTTTTGCTTCTGTTGTTTTTTGTCAACTTTTTGAATTTTTCAGATGATCATGTCACCCATGAACAAAGACATTTTATTTCTCCTTCCATATCCTAATCCATTCAGGCTGCTTAAGCAAAATATCAAAAACTGGATGGCTTATAAACTGGCGAGGGCCCACTTTCTGGCTCATACTGGGAGTCTCCTCACTGTGTCTGCACATGGTGGACAGTACTAATTCCATTCATGAGAGCTCTGCCCTCATGACCTAGTTACTCCTCTAGACCCTCACCTCCGAGTGCCAACACAGTGGGAGTTAGACTTCAACATATGAATGGGGGAGAGACATAAATATTCAGAACATAGCACTTCCCAATTTCTTTAACCTTTATTTCCTTTTCTTATATTATTGCATTAGCTGGGACATCCAGTGTGCTGTTGAAAAGGAGTAGAGCGAGGGGACATCCTCACCCTGTCTTAGCAGGAGAGCTTCTAGTTTCTCACCATTAAGTATGATGTTAGCTTAAAGTTCTTTGTTAGATGTTCTTTTTTTAAAAAAAAATTGCTCTATAATTTTTCTTCTAATGCCTTTGTCTAGTTTGGGTATTAGGCCTTATGAATATGTTAGGAGTTTTTCCCTCTGCTTCTGTCCTCTGGAAGCAATTCTAGAGAACTGGTATTTCTTCCCTAAATATTAGATCAAATTCACTGGTGAACCCATTTGGGCTTCCTGCTGCTTTGTAACATATAATTCAGATGATTATTGAAGATGCATCCTGGAACTCAGGAAAGTCTGTTGCTGGGGAGCAGAGGACTCAGGCTCTACCCCCGCCCCAGCTGCTCCAGCTCCTGCCTTGGATTTTCTCACTTTCTTTCCTTTCTATGTTAGTGTATTGTTGGTGTTGCTCTGCACTCTTCTCCTTAAAGCGGCTCTCTCTTCTCTCCCCTTCCCTCCAATTCTGCTCTGTTCTCCATGGGGCTTGGCATCCAGACTTATTTTATCTCCAGTATATGTGGGAGGAAAATGAGACTCAGAGCTCTAAGACCCTGTCCCAGCTCTTTGAAGTAAGGGGATGTAAGGATGTGGTGAACTAAGGCGGCTTGATGCCATCCACAGAAACGTCAGAACACATGAAGTGTGTGTGTGTGTGTGTGTGTGTGTGTGTGTGTGTGTGTGTGTACACACCCATGCACACATATACATATTTGAAAAATACATAGCTAATTTAAAATTTTCTGTTGGTTTTAACTGACAATTTATATTTAGTATGATCTTGCAATACTTTTTTTTAAAGAAATAAGTCATTTACTTCAGAATAACTGGGTAGAATTGTAAATTTTCTATTTTCATGATATGCGTGCTGTATTATACCAACCAGAAATCTAACTACAGGACTAACTTTTTTCAATAACAGCCCCTGGCTAGACTAGGTGAAGTCAACATTTGGTCACTAGTTCCTACTCCAAATTTTGTCTTCTCTTTCCATAAACCACAGGTTTCTGTTACTATAATAATCTAAAAAGAATTGAGTTCTATACTTCTGATATCTGTTCCTAACGATTTTTTCATTAAGGTGGGAATGTTTGGAAATGAGATAGGAATTACTTAGAGGAAGGAAGAGGAAGGAAAGGGAGGAATGAGGGAAAGAAACTTCCTATGGTGGTATATTATTTTTATTCAATACATACAGCCATTCACATTTTTTACATATTGCATATTCTCCCATAGTAGTATCAGTTTGATCAAGTAATATAGATATAAGTGCTCAATTGAGTATCTCAGTTAAAGAACTAACTTAAAACTTAAATTTAAGCTGAGAAAGTGCATGATAAGGAAATTTTGGGAAAGAAGCTAATATCTGTGGCCTTATTTGGTTTCCTAAAAACTTTTCTGTCAAAATTATTTTATTAATGAATTAAATTTATAAAATATAAAACTATATTTAATATTAATTACTTACACATAAATGACAAAATTTATAAAAACAAGAGCATTCAATCTTATTATTAAAATGTTTTTATTAAGTGTACTAAAGTATTAAAATTAAATATATTTTTACTTATAAGATAAAAATGATAAGTGCTTAATATTCTGGACTTCAGTTTATGCTAAAAGTATTAGCAAAAATTTAAAACTAGCCAATGTCACTTGTTTTATATTAAATGTATACAACTTCAAGGCATAATAAAATAGTTTTCAATCTAAACTATTTCACCATATTCTGTAATTAATTATTTTTTGGTAACAGGGAAATTATTTCTACAAAAATTATAGTACCAAACAATGGAAAAGGCTTGAAGCTTGTTCTGTGAGTTTCTTCCAGTTCAGAGTCTTAATAGAAATGCTCCCCCACCATGATGCACACAGGAAATGATGTTGGTGGATGACAGGGAGGGAGTGATTAGTCCCATGATACTGGGACATCACCAGGCCAGCAGGGGAAAGGGTACTAGAGGCCGTGGTTTGTTAACTGACCCTGTGTTTAACATCCCAGAGACATGCAAGGAACAAAAGCCAACACTGCCACCAACTATGCCACAACAATGTCAAATATGCCGCAAGATAATGTCCCATAAGAATCTATATTAATAAAAGATAAAGAGGGGCCTTATAAATATACCTGTAACATAGTCATATCCTAGTTAGCTACTAAAAAAGTCATCCTAAATATTACGCCCAGGTTCATTGGAGTTCTGCTGGTGTCGATGCCGATGGAGATGCTTCTGGGCCTGCAACACAAAGTAAACACATGAGGAGATAAAGATGAGTTTTTTTTATCAACTAAAGATTTAATTTAAAATAAGAGAAAGCACATATTGCTGTATCCATTCACAGGGATTAAACCCAAAGTCTATATAAAAACCGAGCACACATTCCTACTTCACAGCACAGATTATACATGAGGAATTCCAACATCGGCACTGGGAGAAAGAGAGAAAGTGCCCACCGGAGACATTCACGGGCCTGAGCCCTGCTTGACCATGCTGAAGGTTCTGGTGACAAATGGGCTGTACAGAACTAAACGGTGTGAGATGGGCTTCAGGGAGGCAACGCCACCTGGTAACCTGTGACCTCCCCAGCTGGAAAGGAGACTCTGTGGGGTATCTGCCCCACCTCCAAGTCTCAGGCCCTTCACTAACCTGAGTCCCTACCAAGGTATAAAACTGAACCCCTGACCTAAAGGCCAAAGCACGTAGGATGGCTGCAAAAACACAGTAGAAAAATAAAAACAATAATCTTGTATCTCATAGAATGAAAAAAAATAATAAGCCTTGGCTAGATTAATTTCCAGAAAGTTACAGCTCAATATGGAGGATTTTCTAGTCAGAAGAAAAAAGGTACCACCTGGTTTGGCTGTTGTTGTTTATAAAGTTTAAACCACAATGGAGAGAAGAGAAATAGGAGACAGAAGACGCAGGGAAATGGCAGAAAGAACACAGGGTCAGAGTGGAGGAGTGCCACACTGGGGGGAGGGAGCCGGCTACCGTCAGGACTCCCTCCTCATTATGCAGCAAACCAGCTGAGAAGATTCTAGCATTCATGAGCAGTTCTCTGGTATTATAGGCACTTTGCTGTTTATTGAGCATTTCATAAATTTTGAATGGTTAAATGTTTCTCTGGAATTAAGCAGGTCTTACTGCTAATGGGAGTACATGGATTACATAACACTCACTTCCTGACAAAAAGTTTACAAACTCTACCAATGCTAAATGATATCCCTTGATTAGATTATACATTTTTTTGGTGGTAAAGAAAATTCTATCCACTTGAGACAATGCAGAAAATAATACTGAAAACCCTAATATATTCTATGCAGGCGAGCCTCTGTGCCATTGCACGTTCATTTTTAAAACTGGATTCCTAAAAAAGAATGAGAGAAGCCCAAAGTTAAAGGAAGGAAGGAAATAATGATCAAACAGGAATAAACAAAATGGAGACTTTTAAAAAGTAGTAGAAAAGATCAATAAACCTATGAGTTGTCTTTTGAAAAGGAATAAAATAGACAAATCTTTAAGTCAAGTAATCATAAATGAAAGAGGAGACATTACATTGATACCAAAGAAATGCAAAGAATCACAAGAGACTACTTATGAACAATTATACACCACCAAATTGGACAGCCTGGAAAAGATGGATACATTCCTATGAGAAATAGAAAAACTGAACAGATCTATAATGAGTAATAGAAAAAAATAGGAAAACTGAACAGGTCAATAATGGGTAAGGAGACTGAATAATTTTTAACTCTAACAAAATGTTTTCATTATGGAAAATCCCAGGACCTGATGGCTTTACTGTTGAATTTTCATTTTGAGGGGAACTAAATTCAATCCTTTTACAAACCCCTCCAAGAAAACTGAAGGGGAAAGAATACTCCTAAAACTCATTTTATAAGGCCAAAGCCAGACGAGAACATTACAAGAAAAGAACATTACAGGCCAATATCCCTGATGAATACAGATACAAAAAATCCTCATCAAAATACTAGTAAGCCAAAATCAACAGCACATTAAAGGGATCTATACCATTATCAAGTGAGATTAATCCTTGGGATGAAAGGATGATTCAACACACACAAATCAATAAATGTGACCCACCACACTAATAGAATAAAGGACAAAAACTATATGATCTCAATAAATGTGTAAAAAGCATTTGACAAAATTCAACATCATTGCCTGATTTTCAAAAAACTCAAAAAATTACATATAGAAGGAATGTACCTCAACACAATAAAGGTCATATATGATAAGTGCACAGCCAAAATCATAGTGGAAAGTTGAAAGCGTTTCTCTAAGATCAGGAATAAAAGAAAAGTGCCCACTGGCATTTCTTCTATTCGGTGTAGTACTAGATATCCTAGCCAGAGCAATTAGGCAAGGAAAAGAAATAAAATGTATCCAACTTGGAAAGGAAGTAGTTCAATAGTCTCTGCTGACAACATGATCTTTTCAATAGAAAACCCCAAATATTACATCAAAAACTATTAGAACTGATCAAAGAACACAGTAAAATTGCAGAATACAAACTCAACATACAAAAAGCAGTAGCATTCTATACACTAACAAGGAACTATCAAAAGAAAGAAATAACAAAAGAATCTGATTTTCAGCAGCATGCACATAAAAAATTACTTAGGAATAAATTTAACCATAGAGATGAAAGACCTGTACACTGAAAACTTTAAGTCACTGATTTTTAAAAAAACTGAAGAAGATACGAATAAATGGAAAAATAGCCAATGTTCATGAATTTGGAGCATTAATATGTTAAAAATGTCCATACCAACCAAAGATATTTACATATTCAGTGTAATCCCTATTAAAATTCCAATGATTTTTTACAGGAATAGAAAAATTCCACAATTCATATAGAACCATAAAAGACCCTGAATAGCCCAAGCAATCTTGACCAAAAAGAACAAAGGTGGAGGCATCATGCTATATGATTTCAAAATATATTGCAAAGCTAGCATAATCAAAACAGCATGGTACTAGCACAAAACAGACACATAGAAAAATGGAACAGGAAAGAGCCCAGAAACATACCCACACATTAAAAGCTAATTGATTTTCAACAAAGGTGTCAAGAATAAACAGGGGGGGGGAGGACACTCTCTCCATTAAATATTGTCAGAAAAACTGGATTTCCATGTGCAAAAGAGTGAAAATTGGACCTTCATCTCACACCATACATAAAAATCACCTTGAAACAGACTGAAGTCTTAAAGACCTGAACTGTAAAATGACTAGAAGGAATACAAGGGAATATCTCCCAGCCATTATACTTGGCAATGAATTTTTATAGACCACCAAAAAGCATAGACAAATGAGATTATATCAAACTAAAAACCTCACAGCAAAAGAAGCAATCAAGGAAATGAAAACACAACCCACAAGATAGGAGAAAACATTTAGAAACCATATACCTGTTAAGGGGTTAAGATCCAAAAATCTATTAGGAAGTCAAAGAACTCAGTAGCAAGAAAACTAATAACCTGACTTTGAAAATAGACAAAGGAAGTGAATAGGCATTTTTCTAAGGAAGACACAGAAATGGCCAGGACGTACATGAAAAAGACTTAATACCCTAATCATCAGGGAAATGCAAATTAAGACCACAAGGTAATGTTGCCCCATACCTGTCAGAATGGTTATTTTCAAAAAGACAAAAGATGAATGTTGGGAAGGATGTGGAGAAAAGGAAACCTTTGCATACTGTCGATGGGAATGTAAATGAGTAGAGCCATTACAGAAAACAGTGTGCAGGTTCCTCAAGAAACTAAAAATGTATCTACCATATAATCTCTCTATCCCACTATTGGTTATCCATCCACTAGACATGAAATCAGCACGCCCATGTTCACTGTAGCACTGTTCAGAGTAGCCAAGATACGGAACTAACCTAAGTGTCCATCGAGTGAAACAGATAGAACATGGTATGGATATAATGCAGTACTATTCAACCATAGAATGAAGGAAATTCTGCTATTTGTGACAACATGCATGAATCAGGAGGACATTATACTAAGTGAAATAAGCCAGGCACAGAAAGACAAGTACTGCATGCTCTGATATATGTGGAATCTAAAAAGCCAAACTCATAGAAACAGAGCAGAATGGTGGCCACCAGGGGTGAGGGCTGTGGTAGAAGGTGTTTGACAGAGAATAGAGAGATGTTGGTAAAAGAGTACACAGTTTGGGATGGAAAGAAGGACTAAGTTCTAGTGATCCTCTGCACAGCAGTGCCACTGTAGTTAATAAATATGAATCACATATTTCAAAAGCGCACGTGATCCAGGCATTTGGAGTCAGAATACATGCAGTTTGGAGAAGGTCGCTGAGGACCGCCGATAGTCTCAGATTTAAGGACAGTATCCACTGATTCTTTTGTATAGATTCTTTGTATTTCCATGCAGGTCAGTTTCTCTATAAATACTCACTTGGAGGAGAAGACTCTGTAACCAAGAATAAAGACATTTGCTTTTCAACTTAACAGAAAAGACCAAGTATTAAAATAACTCATAATTAAATAATTAATAAAAAGTTCCTGTTACTTAAAAACAACAAATCATAAAACACAATTGACTTTGTCAAGTTCAAAGGGCACTTTTCTGCCCCATCCAGGTGAACTTGTCAAGTCATCTCCTCCCTGGGGATAAAGGAGAGAAGCGGCCTGCCACCAGCAGGTGTCGCGCTACCCATGCAACAGGGGGCTGGCCATGGAAAGCCCGGCAGAGAGAGGGGTTCCGCTGCAAATGCCTGAACAGAGGAGACAGGCCTTCTTTCCCCATCAAAGAAAGGAAGCCCCAAGAGTAAAATGCAAGTGGTCAATAATTAATAGAGCTCTGGAAACCAGACACAATACTCAACAGGTTCTACACAAATCCAAAAAATAAGATGAAGTCTCTGTTAGAAATAAAAAGTAATAGTATTTTCATGCGTGATTTTTCCCAATTCTGTCCTAATTTATTTATAATGTCATATACATGTCTTATGTTTATAATCTAATATTTTCTTAAAGAATTTTAAACATACTTAATTTATGGTATACAAAAGAGGTTGGGAAATTATGGCCTATGAAACAAATTTGATCATGCTCCTATTTTATAAATATTTATTGGAATACCTAAAAAGTAATAGTATTTTGAACATCTAATTACAGAGAAAGTTCTAAATTATTCAAAGCTTAAGAAATGCTGACAATGGAGCCATTTCAAGTTTGAATTTTGAGCTCTTGTTGAAGAATGAAGGGCTTTCTATGAAGGAGCCTCAAAGAGGACCAGTGGCTCAGGCGGAAGTCCAGCATTGTAGGGGAAGAACTGTTTGGGTCCAGGAGGCTAAAACTGATATTATTTGGTATATTAAAGATTTTTTATACCACAGGAGCATCGAAAATTCTGACAAAAGAAAATGTGAACTCCAGAAGTCACAGCATTTGCTTATCATCGAAATAAACAGAAAAAAGCAAAATGTCTATTATCCTTACATTTATCTGTAACTTTATACTTCTGTGGTTTTTTCACATGATTTCTAGATTACTCACTTCTCATCATGAGATACACTGTGAGGTAAGGAGACTGCCTGCTGCCATCAAAATTAATAAAAGCCTTTGGGGGTTCCGGGGTTGCTGGGGGCCCCTCACCTGGAGCTTTCTCGGAGCCTTCAGGCGCCTCCGGCTCCTGGGGCGTCTCTGCATCCTGGGGTTCTTCGGTGTCCTGAGTGGACTGAGAGGAAACTGAGGCCCTGGACGTCTTCGGGGTCCTTTTGTCGGAATCATCTCGCTGCTGCTGTAACCACTCATCCTTATAACCATTGCTAATAAGTTTGGAGAAGTTGGTTGGCGAACTATTTTTTTGACCAGGCCTCAAAAAGAGAAAAATGAATGTTACATTTAAGTACAAAGGTTAATGGGGGGAAAAAAAACACAGGCAATGATCAGGGAACCCACTGATGAGGAAGTTGTGTTAACTATCTCTTAAAACATAAGGGAGTTCCCATGTGGGCTTTCTCCCTCTTCCCACATCTCTCTCTGCCTCTTTCTCCATTTAATTTAAATTTTTTTTTTGTGGTACTGGGGATTGAACCCAGGAGCATTCTACCTCCGAGCTACACCCCCAGCCCATTTTTATTTTTATTTTGAAACAGGGTCTCGCTAGGTTGCTGAGAGTCTCATTACTTGCTGAAGCTGTTCTCAAACCTGTGATCCTCCTGTCTCAGCCTCCCAAGTACTGGGATTACAGGTGTGTGCCACCACACCCGGATTTTTTCTCCATTTTAAAGCATAAAAATTGTATTTAAAAGGATTCCAACCAGGCATGGTGGAGCATGCTTGTAATGCCAGTACTTGGGAGGCTGAGACAGGAGGATGGCAGGTTCAAAGCCAGCCTCAGCAACTTAGTGAAGCTCTCAGCAACTTAATGAGGCTCTCAGCAACTTAGTGAGACCCTGTTTCCAAATAAAAAATAAAATAGGTCTGGGGGTATAGCCCAGAGGTAGAAGGCCCCTGGGTGCAATCCCCAGTACCACACGCACAAAAAAATAAAAATAAAAAAATAAAAGGATTCCTGTTCATGGGTGATATTATGTCCAGTCCAGTTTCCAAAACCTTCCTTCATCTTAGCCAGTTACAAATTAGTCATCCTCCTGGTATTTCACAGGGAAGCCCTCTCCCAAAACACCACCCGCCCTTCACCAGTAGCAGTGGATTTAAAGGACTATGGCTCCTTTAAATAAACGAGTACTTTCTCAGTCAGTTCCTTCTCGTCCTTCTTAAGGATTTCCACCACTGTCTAGCTCCCCGCATGGCCCTGGCTCCCGCCATTCATCAGTGTTCCCTCAGCCTTGCACCACCTGCTCGACTTCTGGTATCTCCTCATAACTCACTGAAGAGGGACACAGAAGAAGCCGCCGGAGCTTTCAAGTCAAGCAGGGGACAAGTGTGGTACCTGCTCCTTCTGAGCCTCGAGACTCACCTGCACATGGCTTAACTGTTCAGAGAATTCCTAACGGCCCTCTTCCTCTCTGCCTCCTCTCATGTATGTATGCACATCCTTCTTTCTTTCCCTCTCTCCCTCCCTCCCAGTCTGGGCTGGTATTCCCGGGGCATTTGTCATGATGTGTCGGTGTAACTGTGTCCCCCTCTGGATGAGAAGCTATCTGGGTAATTAGGCCATGGGTGGCATTTATGCTAGCACTCAACTAGAATTCTGGGAAAGGAGGGAGTCACCGAGGCCGCAGGGTGGCCCTCTCCAGCTGGAAGGTCAACAGATGTCGGCCACCCTCCCAAGGAAGGCAAAGCCAGAGTGCTCACGGGCACAGACTCCTGGGGGTCGAGACCTTGGTGACAGAAAAAGCATCAAGACAGCACAGTGTGGTCATGCTGGGACCAGCAGCCCCAACTGCAAACCTACACAGTAAGCACTAAGCAGGAGGGGCAATGGGGCTCAAAGGGGCAAAGCCAGAGTCGGCGCTGGACAGCGACAGCGGCAGGGCCGGGGCAGCAGTCAGCCAGGGCACGGCAGATGTGTGCGTGCGGGCACTGCCACTGTTGTCTCTTGGATGAAGGCCGGAAGACCAGCCCCAAGCCCCGTTCAGACCGCGTCTGTTCCTGTCGCTCATGCACTTACATGGGAGGGAAGGACAGACGGCTTCCTGCAGGGTCTTTAGGGCCAAGTGGGGTCCCTGCTTTGCTCGGATATTTTGAGTTAATGGCTGGCAGCCTCACCTGTGTGAAGAAATGCAAACCGCCGAATTAGAGGAGAAGAAAACTCACCACGAGTGGCCAACGTGCAAACTTACAGGCCTGGGCTTTCAATGTGGCAGCTATTTTACTGATTTATCCCTAATAGAATATAACCCAGCAATAATCCCATTCAACAAAATGGCTTTGTAGAAGGGACAATGAGTGGTTCAAAAGGAGTTGCTGTATTCGAGTACAGATGCTATCTACTCAGGATAAAAATAATCCAGAACTAAGAAAGGGAAATACTAAAGGGTCCTAGGGAGGTGGCATCCAGACAGGCTCCCTAGAGGGTTCCCACGCCCGCATGTACCTTCACGCAAAAGCCTGAGTGCCAGGGTTCACCGTGGCTTTAGTACGTCACCAAGAACTACAAACTACCCACATGTCCATCCACAGATGAATGGACAAATAAACGGGTCCACAATGGTGTGAATGGTCCACAGCAAAACACTACTCCAACACAAGGAGAGTTCCGACCCGCTCAACACGTGGCACACCACAACACCTGAGGCCACGTGGTGGAGCGGCGTCATAGACTCCATGTGCCATGATGCCACCGATTTAACATTCTGGGAAAGGAGAAAGCACAATGACCACCTGCCAGGGGCTCGGGTCACAGGGGCTGACCACAAAGAGCAAGAGCTGCTCTATGGCTGGCCGGCTGTGGCAGTTACACAGCGTATGCATGTAACTCAGAGCACAGTAGTGTACAAAAGGTGGACCTTACTGTATGTTAACTTTATCTCCTTAAAAAACAGAAACAAGTGGTATGGGAAAACAGAAAAAAATGCAAACAAACAAAACCCATGACATATCACCAGCATTTACAAGAAGAAAAGATGTAAACAAGATCCCCTTAATGACCCAGCTGGTAAACAAGTCCCCAGGAGTGCTGGCAAGCGAGGGGGGCACGTTTGCCCTAAATACTGTTAAGTGTCTCCACATGCCGAGTGAGGTGAGGGCATGGCTGGGGAGCAACGTGCCCCCAGTTCTTTCCTATGATGCAGACCGCAGGCCTCGGAGCAGCAAGAGGATGTGTGGACGTGGGTGAGGTCAAGTACGTCAAATTCCAGTACAACCTGATAGCTCAGTGTTGTGATACGTCTCATGTTAAAATCCTTACTCTAGCTCTACCTAGAGGTCTTGCAAGATACAAGAACATCAAAGAAGAACTCCTGGTTCAGCCTGGTCGATACTCCTAGGTGAGCTTTGTCCCTAGAGGTGATAATTTTATCTTCCCAGGGCGACCTGGGTGCTTCCCCTGTGGCTCATCCCTGAGTTACCCAACACTGCATTCCTTCAGCTATATACGCAGTGCTGGTGTCTGTCTACCTGCCTCCTTGGTGCGGTGGGCGATGGGCGACCGGTGGGCGATGGGCGACAGGCTGGCTCAGGCATTAGCGCAGCCCCCAGCAGAGCTCATGTAAGTGTAAGTGGTTACTGAATAAACAACCCCGTCTGATTAGTATTTAGCGTTTTTAACTTTCTCTGGCTATGTGCTGTAGTCGTGGTTAACACCCACACGGTCCATGTATTGCTGCAGGTTTCAGCTCGGTGTAACTGGCCGCTTACATGTCGCTAAGAAAGAGTCATTTTCAGTGATCATGCAAATGACCCAAAGTCAGAACAGCTGGACACTTGGGACAGCTTGAAGGACAAAGAAGTGGCCCAAAACTGATGCTGTGCTTGGTATTTAACTACCAAGGAGTCCCCCAAAGAAACCGAGAGCCGTCTTTACACAAGGACGCTGAACACCCAGGCCTGGAATCGGGTGTGCCTAAGGTCAGGTAGGTGGACAGAGCCAGCAGAGGCGGAAGGAGGAAGTTGCTCCGCCTAGGCCACTGGAGAACCCTGTCCATAAACCGCCTCCTTGGGGCCAGATACCACTTTCTTAAATCTAAGAGGAACCAGGTTTACCTGGCTAAGGAGCATGCGCACAGCACTGTGCCTGTGGTTTGCCGCTTACATAACGTGAGAAAGTTCCTAACATAGCGGAAACAAGCTGTGGCACTAAAGGGGGCAGTGCCCTCCCCAAATGCATATACATGAGGGGAGAAGTTTCCAGAATGAATAAAACTTACCACATGGAAGCCACCACAGTTTTTCACTCCCAGAAAACAGACTGCTCCAGATACCCTCTGGGGTGTAACCCCTCCTTTCACAAGGCCTCTTCTCCCAAAACTGTTCACCCACTTTGCTAAGTAAATCTCTTATGCTTTCCCTACAATCTTTCAATCTAAAATCTTTAGATCTTCCAATCTAAAATCTTTCTTTGGGGAAGAAAAAACCAAAGAAGATCACCACCCACTAATGCCCAAGACATGCCCAGTCTGCTCACTACAGGTGACAATGACATTTACTCTTGCTTGCAGCAGCAAAACACCATTGCTCAAGTTGGGTGTGGTGGCACACCCCTGTGATTCCAGTACTTGAGAGGCTGAGACAGAAGGATTGCGGGAGGTTCATGGCCAGCCTCAGCAACTTAGCAAGGCCCTTACCGACTCAGCGAGACCTGTTTCAAAATCAAATAGGGGTGGGGGTGTAGCTCAGAGTTAGAATGCCCCTGAGTTCAATCCCCAGTAAAACACACACACACACACACACACACACACACACACACACACACACTTCATTGTTTCACTCAAAAATCCTGTTGTCCCAAGCACTAAGTCTAATTTCTGATCTCAGTGTTAGTAGCAGAACCAAGCCCTCAGTGGGGCAGGAGCCTGACTGGGGTCCCTGAAGGCCCTAAAGCACCTGAGAGGACACCAGAGGACCAGAGGGCTCTATGGAGAGATGCATCCACCCAGCTACCAATCAGGAGTGGCGCTGGAGTCTCCACGTTACTCTTAAGATGCAAATTGCCTAAGAAGGCTCTAAGAAGGCTTCGAAGGCCCAACACATCCTCCTGGTCAAACACACCCCACGGAGTCTGCGCAGAAAAAAAATATAATAATTCCTGTTCTCTTCCTTTACCAGTAAGGAGTATTCCAGGGAAATTTCAACTCGAAGACTTAAAATGGAAATGTTCAGAAGCAGAATAATGAATAAATATAAGTTTCCTTCCTATACGTGCCAGATGAAAAATGCTACGCCAACTTTCCCCGAGTGAAAACCACTTAGTAGATAGTAAACCTATCAAATCAGTATTCATCAAAAGAAAAAGAAATACAACAATATCATGTCTTCTTGCTTTTTAGAAGATTGAAACTTTTCTTTTTTCATTTTTTATTTTTTTTTTTTTGCAGTACTGGGGATTGAACTCAGGGGCATTCTACCTCTGAGCTACACCCCCAGCCCTATTTTTTATTCTTTATTTTGAAACAGGGTCTCACTAAGTTGCGGAGGGCCTCACTAAGTAGCTGAGGCTGGCCGCGAACCCGGATCTCCCAGTCTCAGCCTCCCAAGTACTGGGATTACAAGCGTGCGCCACCACGCCCGGCTTAGGAGATTGCAACTTAAAACACTGAGCGCGTGGCCCCGTCACGGGCATCACAAGACACACCAGCAGCAGCATGTGCCCGACCATGCAGGAGCCACAGAGCAAGGCAGAGCAGAGGCCACCTACTTAAGTGCTCCTGTCACCTTTTTTTTCTGCTTCTCAAGTTCCTCGGCGTCTCTTTGCCAAACGGTTTTCACGTCGAAGTCGAAGGGCCCTCTTCTGGATTCATAGCTACCGTTGGCCCGATCAGGGTTGAACTCTTGATACACCATGTAATCCGGCATGGAGAAGACGGGCACCCTGCAGGAATAGAGGGCACAGTCACGGCCTGGTGTCACACCGCTCCCCCCTCCTGCTTCTCTCCTCTCTTTACATAAGGACTATCTACTTCCTGGAAGATGCAGGTGCTGCCCCCCAACACACACACACACACACACACACACACACACGTTCCTGCTTGAATAAGCATCCCTTCTCCAGGTGTGTCCCAGGATCAGAGGCCAAATCAGAAACCATAGGGTAAGGTCTTGTGTGAGTAAAAGGAGTATATTAAAAGATAAATTTATAAAAGAAAAATAATAAAAATAATTCTTTTGTGTGTGTGTGTGTGTGTGTGTGTGTGTGGTACTGGGGCATTCTACCTCTGAGCTCTGTAAATCTGCAATCCTCCTGTCTCAGCCTCCCAAGTACTCTCTCTCTCTCTTTCTGCCTCATTCACTTACCTTACTGGATTTAGCACAAAGTTATTATGTGTGTTGGGGGGGGCTGGTGACTGATATCAACCCCAGGGCTTTATGCATGCTAGTCAAGCAGAATATTCATTTTTTTTTTTTTTTTTTTTTTTGCGGTACCGGGGATTGAATGCAGGGGCGTTCTACCTCCGCGCTACACCCCCGGCCCTATTTTTTATACTTTATTTTGAAACCGGGTCTCACGAAGTTGCGGAGGGCCTAAGTAGAGAGAGAGAGAGAGAGAGAGAGAGAGAGAGCTGAGGCTGGCCGCGAACCCGGATCCTCCGGTCTCCGCCTCCCAAAGTACTGGGATTACAAGCGTGCGCCACCACGCCCGGCTAGAATATTCATTTTTAATACATAGGGGGAGGAGCCTAATACGCCCATGCCTTAGGCAGGTCATAAATTTTGTTTTCTTTTTCTTATTTAAAAAACCAAGCCAGGCGTGGTGGTGCATGCTTGTAATCCAAGTACTTGGGAGGCTGAGACAGGTTCACGGCGAGCCTCAGCTACTTAGTGAGGCCCTCCGTAACTCAGTGAGACCCTGTTTCAAAATAAAGGAGAAGCCGGGCGTGGTGGCGCACGCTTGTAATCCCAGTACTTTGGGAGGCGGAGACCGGAGGATCCGGGTTCACAGCCAGCCTCAGCTCTCTCTCTCTCCCTGTCTCTCTCCCACTCTCTCTCTCTACTTAGTGAGGCCCTCCGCAACTTCGTGAGACCCAGTTTCAAAATAAAGTATAAAAAAATAGGGCTGGGGGTGTAGCGCGGAGGTAGAACGCCCCTGGGTTCAATCCCTGGTACTGCAAAAAAAAAAAAATTTTTAAAAAATAAAGGATAAAAAATAGGTCTGGGGGTGTAGCTCAGAGGTAGAGTGCCCCTGGGTTCAATCCCCAGTACTGCAAAAAAATAAATAAAATAAAATAAAAACAGGAGAAGCCTGAATCCTGAAGACAAAATTCATGTTGTGACCTTGGTCAGAGTGGTCCGAGCACACTGGGTAACAGCTTGGAAAGATATTTATGGTAGCCCTGTCTTCCAAGCAAAGAAACCAGAAAGTGGTCCCAAATGGTTTCCTCAGTTCCTCCCTCCCTGCTAGCATGGAAGGGAGGGGTTTGGAGGGTCAGGTTTGCCTGGCCACAAACAAGAATTCTTAGACATTTCAAACATTGTGGGGGTACAATGGCTCCCTATAATTCTGTAATCATTGTAGAAATTTAGGAATACTTACATTTGTAGCTGTATTTAATGCCTTTCATCTGTAATTGGAAGGAAGTGTTGGGATAGGTGGCTGTTTCTGTGGCCAGTAGAAATGGACATGTCCCATGGGACAGAGACCAAAAACCTGAGGCCATTGGTAAGTAGCCCAAAGACCCACATCTAGAGAGGAACATAAAATGTTCCACATTTCCCCAACTCTGGTTTTCTGACAAAGTATGCTACATCCCCTAAAGAGCTGGCTATTGTAATTAGTATCTAGAGCCATGATACCACGTGTGTGCCATCAGTATTACCTATTTGTATTTTTAAAATTCAAATTTTTTCCAATAAACAAAAATTCAGGAGCTTCAAGATACTTACTCACGCTGCTGGGCCGTGGGTGGCTTGCTGTGGTGGATATACCAGTCGGGCAGGGCGTAGGCCACCGGGGAGCCTTCCCTGGTCCCAGGGACAAAGTGCTTCAGCAGATCTCAAAGAGAAGGAGATGCAGCTGGGTGTGGTCCTGCTCCTCACGCCGCAGGAGGCATGACTAGCGGGAGGCTCAACAAGGGGAGCTCTGTGATCTCCCTGGGATTGCCTCAGGGCTGGGACTACCAGAGCATCCCTGGGCCTCACCTGCCTCTGCACAGGCCAACAGGCGAGGGCCCAGCTTGGTGCAGGCAGGGACATTCCCCGCGAGTCCCTCACCCCCATTTTCCTCTCCCTCGTGGATCTAGACAAAGACGCTGGTCCTGAGCTGGCACCTATGCACACCAACATCATCACTTCCTAGGGCTCTTGGCTGCGCTCTTCTTGTCTCCAGGGGCGTGTGCACGGCTCCCCTGCCCTCAGCTACCCCCAGGCCATTCTCCAAGCCTAGGATAGTCTGATTGTCCTCCTCCACCACTGTGGGGCTCTCTTGATCCCCACATACAGCGGATTCCAGGAGAACCTGTCCCCTCCAGGTTTCCAGGTAGGAAGTCACCTGGGGGATTTATCCGTCACTTTGGAGCCAACCCGAGAGGCACAGAGCGCAGGCTCCATCTCCAGGGACTCACGCTAGCTCCTGACATACCGGCTGGCTTTCTACTTACCATCCCTCCCCTCCACAGGTGTCAAAGGCATCTGGTGGAAGAGCAGGTTTTGCAGGACAGAACCAACAGCAAAATATGACAATACCCAAGGCAGCAGCAGAAATCCTGCTGATTTGCTACTCTCAGGAAGAATTATTTTTTACTTCTCCTCCCACCCTTCTTTTTACTTTAAAAACCTTTTATTTGGCAATAAAGAATAGTATGGGTCCCCCATCCCCTTCTCTGGACTCCCCCAGTGTAGGTGCACGCCATCATATCTGTGGGATAATGTTCCTTCTCCCTGTCGTCCTGTCTCTCTTCATTGTTGGTATCAGTGTTTTCAGAACTGCTGGGCAGTGCGTTGCAGAGAGGAGGCCCCTTCATTTGTTTTGGTGGGTATTTCCAAAAGGACAGTCCTTACATAATCACAGCATGAAGATCAAAACCAGGAAACTGGTATGTGTTATGTTGTGAATTTTGAATGTCCCCCTAAAGCTCATGTGTTGAAGGCGTGGTCCCCAGTTGACAGGAAGGACTGAGGGGAGGAAGTTAGGTCATTGGGGGCATGCCCTGGAAAGGGATCCTGGGAACCCAGCCCTTTCTTCTCTCTCTCTGCTTCCTGGCTACCACCAAGTGAACGAGTTTTCTCCACCATGTTTCCACCCTGATGTTCAGCTTCACCATGGGCCCAGCAGCAGTGGGGCCAAGTGACCATGTACTGACACCTCTGAAACCGAAATCGCTCCAACTTTCAAGTTGTTTGTCTCAGGTCGGGGATTCGGTCACAGTGATGCAAAGCCAACTAACAGTACTGATACAGTATGGTCATCGAACTTGCAACCTTCTTCAGATTTGACCCAGTGGCAGCGAAGGTAGACTAAGAAGGAGACGTCTAAGTACTGTTCCACCTGCCTGATGTCTAGTCAGTCAAACGGTGTGGCCTGGGCTTTTTAATGTTAAAGCACAGATGCGCCCATTTTGTTTCCCATTTCCTCTATGACATTCTCTGCAGGAATAATGGCAGGTAGAGGGGGGAAAGAGAAGCTTAGTATCTATCAATTTCATTTATCCCAAAGGCTGTCTATGAGACATTTTAGATGTGATTCCTTAACTCTCTGATCAGTGATTTCTATTGAACTCAGTAGGCCTCAGTTTTAGTTGTAGTAGGAAAGCAGTACTTTCTCAATTAAATCTTATATAAAAGATGATTTTCATCAGCTTCACCATTGGAACATATTGCTGATCTTCATTATTTAAAACATATTCATATGAAGGACAATGTGCAAGGAGAATGGCAATAAGTAAGAGGAATGACAATAAGAAATACAATGACAATAAGTTAAGAGGAAATAAAAAATGTTCCACAATGAGCCGGGAACCGGTTGCAGCCAGCAAGGGACTTTAAAGGGCAAAGGCAGATCTCTTGAAACAAGAAACTTCCTGAGTCTCTCTTCTCAATAAGAAAATGAAATGGGGAGGGAGAATCATTACAAAAGCATCACTCAAGCAACACCCTACACAGCCAATTCTGAGAATCCAAAGTCTACCCAGCCTAACATCACAAACATTCCCTCATCTCTGAAGAATATGCACATCCCTGAGCTACATAATGAGCCAATATTCCAAAGGCTTTGGACAAAACTTAAAGATTTTATAGCAATATTTTATATGGATGCGATCAGGAACCATGCCCCATTCCTTCTCCTGAAGCCACGGCACATGCGGAGGGCTTACCGGGTCTGCCGCCTTGTTTTGCAAGCTTCACATATTCCGAGTCCGTTTCTTTTATCCAGTACCTCCTAGCGCCAAGCATGTTCCCATTGTGTGAGTCTCCCAAATTGCTGAGCCCTGGGATCTGGGATGCTGGTGGGGCATCCACAGCCTTCTCAGAGCGCTTCGCAGGGAGGTGGTAATACCAATCTAGAAAGAGGGAGGCCGGGCCACAATGTTACATGAGGGTTTCAGGAGCACCTCTACATCAACGAACAGCCTCTAGTCCCATACCAGTCTGTTTTTGTGCGGACAGTGCAGCCAGGGCAGCACATGTGACAGGGCGCGTGAACGGGGAAGGAACAGCCCGCCCCGACACCTGTAACAACTTGGAACACTAGTAGGAGGGTGATCAAGTCTCCAGAGCCACAGCAGTCCCCTTGACTGAGGCCAACAGGAGGAAAAGCACCTGCGACCCCACCCTGCTGAGCCCGGCTCTGCTGCCGCCCCACCTCCTCTTGAAGGCTTTTACTTTTTATTTTGAAACAGGGTCTCGCGAAATTGCTGAAGCTGGACTTAAACCTGCAATCCTCCTGGCTCACCTTCCCAAGTACTGGGATTACAAGCCTGCCCCACTGTGCCTGGGTTTCCAGATGGACTTTGAACTTGAACTACAACCTTAACACCTCCCTGGTCTCCGGCCTGTCCTGCGGATTTCAGACTTGACAGCCTCATGAGAGTGTGAGCCAGTGCCTTAAAATAAATTTCCCTCTCTTTACATAGGAAAATAGATATCCTGTTGATACCCTTCTCTGAAAAGTTTCGAAAAGTAAAGAAACAGCCGGGCGTGGTGGCGCACACTTGTAATCCCAGTACTTTGGGAGGCGGAGACCAGAGGATCCGGGTTCGCGGCCAGCCTCAGCTCTCGCGCTCTCTCTCTGTCTCTCTGTCTCTCTCTCTCTACCTAGTGAGGCCCTCCGCAACTTTGTGAGACCCGGTTTCAAAATAAAGCATAAAAAATAGGGCCGGGGGCGTAGCGCGGAGGTAGAACGCCCCTGCGTTCAATCCCCGGTACCGAAAAAAAAAAAAAGAAAAGTAAAGAAACATTGGAAAAGTTTAAGGAATTACACAATCACAGAGAATAAATTTAAGGATTAAGAATAAGTGTTTTGCAGCTTCATATTTTGATCATATTCAACTCAAAGATTTCCTTTGTGTGTGTGTGTGTGATAGTTGGGATTGAACCCAGGGCTGTTCTACCTCCAAGCTACATCCCCAGTCCTTTTTTATTATTATTTTTTGTTTTGAAACAGGGTTTCACTAGGTTGCTGAAAGTCTCACTGAGTTGCTGAGGCTGTACTCGAACCTGCAATCCTCCTGTCTCAGCCTCCCAAATACTGGGATTACAGGCATGCCCCACCACGCCCGGCTAAAGATTTCCTCTTTTAGAGAGAGGACATTGGGCTCTTGCTTTATTTTTCCTCTCTGTTTTTTGATTACTAATTAGTCCACAGAGAACAGTGCACCTTCTACCTTCTCATTACTGGAAGCTTGGGCAGGCACTGAACTCTAATCCATTTATAAATGAGTGGAAAGGAGAAACTCAGAGAGTGAAGGCTCAAACCAGTAAGAGCCAATAGTTACACACACAGACAGTTCATGAGTCAGAGTTATCTCTTAGCTTTTATCGTTCAAACATTGTTAGTACCTGTATAATACCAGATCATTTACCATCCTATTGACTGTCTTTCTATAACCATCTCTGCTTTCTCTTATGCTGCATATTAGAACCCTTGTTTACCTTATTTTATCAATGAGGAAACAGAGGCTTTGAGAGACTGTGAGCTGAAGCGAAGATCGCCCAGCTTTTCTGGTCTCTAAGCCACGGGCAGTATTTTATATGCCACATGCTCACAGGCCCACAGGCCCACAGGCCCATCTTTCAGCTGCCTCACCTCAGAGAAGAGGGATTGTAAGTATGAGCTCTGAAGCCACTTGTTAGGGGTGTGAGCTTGGGCTGATTACTCCAAACTACATGCTTCGGTTTCCTGGTCTATTAAATGGGGCAATGACCCCCGGTAGGGAAGTTAAGTTAATGTGTAGTTAGAATGAAATGCGTTGTTAGTGTGTAGTTAAGGCTAAACGTGTGTTAGTGTATATTAAGTGCTCAAAACAGTGTCTGGCACTTGTTAGTGTCTATCAGAGTTGTTCACAGTGATGAGACCACTACCTAAAGCATCAAGAAGTCATACAGAAGTGCCAGAGCCCAGGGTTGGAGAAGAGGAAGGTCAGGCCTCCTGTGCTGTGCCCTCCCCCACATCCCCAGCATGGCCAGGTCAGTAGTGGGCTACAAGTGCATTTAGAGTATGTACACAGGCCACACTCTGTTTCCTTCTGCACAGATGGGGACAACTCCAACTTGTCCCTCTGGGGTGAGCACCTGGACCCTCCTCTCTACCCTTTTTCTCCAGCAATTCTCAAGATGAAGCAGAGTAAAAAAACAAAAGAAGACAGTATCTGGAAACTTCTTTCTCTCCTCAACTTCAATCCCTCGTGCACAAGAAGTCATGAACCTCCACTGAATACTTATGCCCTGCATCTAGTCACTTAAAGAAGGAAACATTTGACTTGGTTCCGGTCTAGGGAGTCAATGAAATATCTGGGGGATGCAGCTGGAAAAAAAAAAAAAGTTCAGGAAAACAGCGTGAGAGTTATTGCAGGATTAAACGACGACAAAGAAAATTCCAAAGGGCTCCTGTCGCTCCCACTTTTGTCTCTAGCTCCCCCCATCCACCTTCCCCACTCACCGCAGGGAGCGTAGCGGTGGTGCGTGGCGCCCTGCACCTCCTTGCTGGTGTTCCTCATGGCGGGGTGCAGCGAGCGCTGCGGGAAGAGACACGATGTTGGACCCGGGTTCTCTCGGATGCACTGGGTACTGTAGCTGCAGAGTCAGCGCCCCTGCAGATCTGCCCGCCTCCCGCTCATAAGCCTGCAGCTGCCACCAGACCCACCCGTAATTGCACAACCACGCAGGGCACAAGCAGGAGCACATGCACGCCGACACGCAGCAGGGACGTGTCCACGCCGGGTACACAGCCGGGGCACACCACGCAGAACAAGCAGCATACACGGCAAATATATACTGGGAATACAACAGGCAATCAGGGGTGGCAGGACGCGGGCCGGCACCACGATCCCACCGCGAAGTCCGCCCAGGGCTCACCCCGGCCCAGTGACAGAGCGGTCCCCTCCGTCGGGCTCACCCGCTCGCCAAGGGTCTCTGTGGGTGCTGCCCGCAGCGCCCCACACTGAAGTTCCTACCGGCAGGTGGGCGGGGGCCAACCTGAAACTCCCAGCGCGGCGCGAAACCACAACAGCTCTCGTCGCCAGGGCAACGGGCCGGCAGCCAATCCGTGGGCGCGGTGAGAATGCTGGCAGCCAATAGGGGAAGCCACCGGAGTTCAGTAGGCCAATCCGGACCGGCGCATAGCGCAGGCGCCGTCTGTCAACCGCCTGGAGCCTGGGGCGGGGCCTCGTTGCGACCAGGGCGTGGCGTAACTCATCGGGGCGGGGCCTATCCTACCACTGAGACTCTAGTTACTGCAAAACGGCCCAAAAACCTAGTGATATCCACCACGTTTTCCAAGCAAGAGTTACTATCTCACCTTAAGAAAAAAGTTGTGCCAGTAGATAAAAATATAATTTCACGAAGCAAATGCGGGAGTAATGATTCACCTAATAAAAGGATGTTTAATTGTAAAAAGAATTTGCTGGTAAATCTGTTTATTCAGTGCATTGAAAATAAGACTAATACATACTTGGTAAAACTCAGCAAATAGACATTTCTGCAACTGTGTATCAATAATAACATTATCATGTAAACGTTCTTCTTTATATCATATTTTTGGAGAATCTGTTTTCCCGATTTTGTTTAGTTATCTTGCATCCCATTGAGCTTCTTTAAAGTGATTATTTTGAATTTTCCATCAGGAAATTTGTAAATCTCAATTTCTTTGGGGTCAGTGCCTGGAGATTTGTTAGTTTTCTCTGATAGTGTCATGCTTGCCTGATTCTCATACATGCAGATTTTTATAATTGTACCTTTGAAGTAGCAAGGACATTTTCAAGTCTTTACCTACTGTATGCCTGGGAGAGATGATGCTGGGTCACTGAGCAGGTCCCTGAGCAGGGAGGGACAAGACTGTCCCTGGGCCATGCCTGTTTCTGAAACCAAGTCATAGGACTGCTTCAGAGTGCACACCTGGGGCCAAAGCTCTACCTATGGGTATGCAGATGGGTGAATTTTCCAGCAAGTTCCTAGGGTGGCATAACTTCTCTCAGACCTCAGCTGAGAGAGACTGGAACAGAGCTATAGGCCTGTGTCAGTGTCTTCTGAGGGACTGATCTCAGTGGCCTGCCTCTGGAGACATAGACGAGTGTGTCTCTCACCATTTGTATTTGTGATCTGGAGGACTCACACACTGTGGCTGAGGGATAGAAAGCTGGGCTGCGGAGATGCCTCAGGACCTGCTTCTGTATAGTGTGCATCACTATCTCGGGTATGTGGGTGGTTGTGTCTCCCACATGGTCTCTGTGTCTTCAACTACTTCCAAACTATGGTCATGGGAAGCTAGTGCAAGGCCACAGGCCACTTTGCTGTTTACATATGGGACTGAGATTGGCAGGCCTGTAACTCTAGGCATAGGTAGATGGTGCAGGTGATAGCACCAATGGGCTGTAGCCAAGTCCACAAGGAAGGGCTGTTTCTGGGTCTTAAGCTGGGGCCATGGCCAGTGATCCTACCACCTGGGCATGGGTCTTCCTGCTCAGAATGGCCCTCCTCAGGCTAAGGATCCAGTGGCTTCACAGCTTCCCACCTGGATCCAAAGGCTCCTACAAAGGCACTTCCCCCATGATATCTATCAAAGTATTGCTGCTGTGGGGGAATACAAGTAAGAGATCTCCTGTTCTGCCATCTTGCTGACCTCACTCCAAAAACTTTACATTTTACAACAGATCCAAGCAAGATGCCATTAAGTGCTGAGAGTAAAATAAATATCACCCTAGAATTATATACCCCAAATAAACCAACTCATCCTTCCATCCTGCAACTATGCTTCTAGATGCATACCAAAACATGCAAGAAGCACTGTTTGTATTGCTGAGAGACTGAAAACAACCTAAGTATACGTCTATAGAAAAATGGGCCAATGAATTGTGATGTATATATAATAAAATGCTCTGGAGCAGATAAAATGAGTGAACTGGGCTATTAGACCTCACCTCAAGATAGATGATGTTGAAAGAAAACAGAGTAGCATATCATTCATCTAAGTTTAAAGTATGAAAATAACTATGTTATTTGTGAATACATATATATTTAGTAAAATTACAAAATATGTAGGAATAGAGTATATTAAATTTCAGGTTGTAGTTACTGTAGGAAGACAGAAGAGGAATGAGATGGGAATATTTGAGGGTCTTCCATTGTACATATATATTTATACATATACACATATATGTATATATTTATATTTATATATGTATATATGTATACATATAGTCATATGTGTATATACTTTATATGTACATATATGTATACATATATTAATATTTATATACATATATATTTTTTGTGGCACTGGGGATTGAACCCAGGGGCATTCTACCTCTGAGCTACACCCCCAGCCCTATTTTATTCTTTATTTTGAAACAGGGTCTCACTAAGTTGCAGAGGGCCTCACAAGTAGCTGAGGCTGGCCGCGAACCTGTGATCCTCGTGTCTCAGCCTCCCAAATACTGGGATTATAAGTGTGCCCCGCCACACCTGGCTACATATATATTTATATTTAAACATTAAAGTACTGAAGCAAACACAGCAAAACATCCAGATTGCTATAGCTGAGCATGAGCACATGGGGACCTCTATATTATTTGGGGGTTTAAGACCTGGCACAGTAGGAATGGGGGGACAGAGAGGTGGATGTGTGCCTGGCACCCGGAAGGGCGTGGTGGCTTGTCTGCCATTATGAGGTGTCACACACCGTGATGCAATAAAAGAGTCACGGGCTTTTCAAACTTCGCTCACTCGTAGTTTCCCCCTTGCAGGAGAAACACCTGTGAAGTAGGAAGACTTAAATCAAAAACCACTATGTGTAGCTTCGTGGTTTCCATAAAATAGGAAAGAGAAAACGAATGGTACTCTTCATCCCAGGAGCACTTTGCGACTCGGCGGGGGAAGATGAGTGGGAGACCAAAGCTGAGAAGGGGCGCACTGCTTCTGCACAGCCATTCTGAAGAGGCTGGCAGTAGTGCGAGTATGAGCGTCTTGCTCTCAGAGCCAGAAAACCCTAGAGCCAACAGGTGGGCGAATCCTCAGAGTGTAAATACCATGCGCGCCATTTGCCTGAAAAATAGCCCAACAAGTGTCTCCCTCTCTTTAGAGACAATCATTTCCAAACAGGTTCCTCTAGAGAGTTCTTTCTATCATGCCCCCCCATGGCATAGTGGCTCCTTTCTATGTCAGTGGTCTTTAATTTTTTATTTTGGGGCACTGTGGCATTCTACCTCCAAGCTACACCCCCAGCCCCCTTTTTTATTTTTTAGTTGAAACAGGGTCTCGCTAAGTTGCTGAGGGTCTTGCTAGGTTGCTGAGGCTGGCCTCAAGCCTGGGATCCTCCTGTCACAGCCTCCCAAGTACTGGGATGACAGGCACGCACCACCCACCCAGCATGAGTGGTCTTTAGATTAATTACAGAGGATGGGGACAAGGACTATGAAAGAGGATCCACCCCTTTTAAAAAAATTATCCTCAGCAGCAGCAATTTGAACCTTTCAGTGACTCACTTGTTCAGTGCAGGTGAGCTCTTCCAGTCTGGGGGGTGTTCGGTTGAATGTTGCTCATAGGACTCTAGGTGCAGAGTGGCATTTATTACACCCCCACGTGAGAAGTAAGTGAACAGCTTGACAGTGGTACGCATTTTGGCTAATAGCGATGTCTCCTCTAGTAAGGACCTATCATGTAGTGCCTGGAAAGAGACAGCAGAGAAGCCCTGGGCACTTGAATGAGCCAAATGTGCTGCTCACTGAGAAAACAGAAGCAGAATTTGCTGAAATAACCATCCCAATAGCAACCATGGGGCACTTGCACAGAAACAAAACTGGCAATAGAAATTCAAGGGTGCTACAGAGTTATCAGTATAAGAAGAAAAGCATTCAAAAACCAGAGTCACTAATAAAATATGCTCATTAAATGGCAGAACCCCGCAGGCTAGGCCATGGCAGGGGAGGAATTTTGCAAAGCAGAGCCCAGCAGCCAGACTTTGTGAGAAAAAGGGTTAATCTTTGGTAAATTTGGTAATGTGATCCTTTCCATTTATTTCAGCCCTCCAGGAGGGGCCATAATTAACCTTTGAATAGCTCTCTTTAGACAATGGACCCACTACCACTCCTCATAGGACCAATAATATTTAAAGGAGGGGAGGATTTCAAGAAAATGCTTCCTTGAAGGTTAGAGAGTTAGGAACACTCTCTTCCCCATTGCTTTTAGGACAAGCTCACAACCCTAGATGGCTAATCCGCAAAATTGCCTTGTGGGAGGGAAAGCAGCGACTTAAAGGCTGTGTTAGGGGAACCGCTTGACTCATTCTATATCTCCCGTTGTGGTGGAGCTATAGTTTTATAAGGCCCAACTGACAAGACAACACGAGAACAGATCGGTGACAGGGTAAATGTGTCCATTGTTTGGGAAACTAACTTAAAAAACAGTACTATCAGTACTCTGTTTCCTGACCCTGACTGTTGAACGTAATTCTCAAGAAGTAAAATTTAAGTAAATACTCATATCTAAAAGTAAATTGCATCATTTCCAGACCTCAGGTCACGTCTTAGCCGTTCCTCAAGTCCCAGAGCAAGGTTCAGAACAAACAAGCCAAAGTCAAAGGTGACAAGTGGGAACCGGCTAGACCTTCTGAGCACAGGGAACTAGTCTTTTCAAAAGTGTGGCCCAAGGCTTCTCTGGTCGCATTCAGTTGCCATAAAAAAATTACAAACAGTCTATCTCAATCTAGTTTTTCCAATGTTTAAAGGAGAAATAGTTTGCCAACCTGAACTACTTTATCCGGAAGCTAATAGCCTTCTCCTTTAGCTCAAACTGTCCCCCACCCCCTGGCCTTCCTTTTTCTTCTTTAGGGCTTTTTTTTTAAAAAGTTGAGTGTGGGGGCTGGGGATGTAGCTCAGTGGTAAAGCATTTGCCTAGTATGCACAAGGCCCTGGGTAAACACAAATACTTCCTAAAAATGTTTGGTGGAATCAACACATCAGAATATGTACCTACCACGTGACCCAGCAATTCCTCTCTTGGAAATATACCTAAATAAAATGCATACGTAGCCGGGCGTGGTGGCGCACGCTTGTAATCCCAGTACTTTGGGAGGCGGAGACCGGAGGATCCAGGTTCGCGGCCAGCCTCAGCTCTCTCGCTCTCTCTCTCCCTGTCTCTCTCTCTCTCTCTCTCCTTAGTGAGGCCCTCCGCAACTTCGTGAGACCCGGTTTCAAAATAAAGCATAAAAAATAGGGCCGGGGGCGT